>JANHAO010001285.1:0-34227 GCA_026873985.1 Saraca asoca
TATATTTTTATATCATCAAATAGAAATGTCTAAAATTTGTTTTTCAATATTAAAATCAATGTGTAGCTTAGAGTGTCTTGATTAAACAACTTTTCAAAGCTAACAATTTTCACTCTAAGGCTAACAGGCTTCAAATGTGTGATTTTTATGAGATAAAAATAGGGTCCATGTGAATCTTCAATAACCATCTACAATCACTAAGGTATAAAAGTTCCTCCATAATTTCTAATTCTAGATTAGATACATATGAAGTAGATCCAAAGGTTTTGAAGTTGAAACAATATTTTTTTTATTTAAAAGAAGACTTTACTTGTTTGCCTTTTTGAAATACATCACAAATGTTATCTTTGCTGTAATTTAATTTTGGCAAACATAGCACTAGATCTTTCTTAGAAAGTTTTCCAATAAGATCTATGCTAACATGTGCAAGACATTTGTGCCAAACCCATGAATTTTCACTAAAGCAAACCAAACATGTAGAGTCCAAATTTGATTTAGAATCCAAATTTATCATGTAAATGTTGTTGATTTTATTTCCTACAAGCTTAACTTGTTTATCATTGTCATTTATAACCAAACATTTGTGTGAAATGAAAATTACTTGATTTCCTTTATCACAAAATTGATTAATGCTCAACAAGTTATACCTTAGGCCTTCAACAAGTAAGACATCATCAATATAATAATTTGGTAACTTACCAACCTTACCTATACCTATTACCTTTCCTTTAACATTTTCCCTAAATGTTACTTTACCTCCAATTATTGGTGTGAGAGAGATAAATTTGTCTTTATTCCCAGACATATACCATGTGTAGCTACTATCCAAGAACCATAGGTTACTTATTTGTCTCCCACAAACTTGCAAAATAGAAGTTATACTTGCATTTGTGGTACCCAATAAATCTTGGGTCCAAATTTGTTAGTAAACATAGCAAGATTTCTATTAAAGGTAGATGTTTTAGGTAACCAAACTAATTTCTCATTTGGTTTCAGAACATAAGTTCCATGCCTATGTGGACAATGTCTAATATGATATTCTTTTTCATTATAGTAAAAGTAGGTTATGTAACTAAAGTTTCTTTTTGACTTAAAAGTTTAAGATGTTTTATTAGATCCCTTTTTGTTTTGCTGTTTGTATCCTAAACCAGTCTTATTTTCAAAAACTTTTTGATTTTGCAACATATGATTGAGTCTCATCTTACTGTTTGTAAAATCTTCTAAAGGTTTGGTCAATGTATCTATTTTAGATCTATATATTTACATTGATCACAAACTTTACTTTCACTCAATAGTTTTTCATTTAAGACATTTAAGTAACTGTTTTCTTTTTCAAATTGTCTAATTTTCTCAAGCAAAATCTCATTTCCATTTTTTGCATGCTTTAACTCATCCTTAGCTTTTCGTAATGATTCAAAAAGTTTAATGCATAACTGATTAATTTCATCATTATCAGCTTCATCATCATTATTACCATCATTAGAGTAAAAGAAGGATTGATTCCCAAATACCTTATTGTCTTCATCTATTTTAGCCATAACGCAGAGCAGTGCTTCTTCCCCTATTTCTTCTTTTTCTTCTCCAGAATTAGCTTGCTCATTTTCCTAAATGGCTAAGTTACCTTTCTTGAAGGATGACTTCCTTTTCTTTGTTTCACTTTCTAGCTGTCTCTTTAGAAACATAGGGCAATCTTGTTTAATGTGACCTACTTTTTTTACATTCAAAGCAAGTTAGATTGGTGTTAGAAGGATTTCCTTGATCATTCTTATTTTGTTTCCTTCTTTATGGAACAATTTTTCTTTTTTCTTTGTTTTTATTTTCCTTGCGTAGTTTCTACAAATTTTTGCTTAATAAGGCCATTTGATCTTTTTATCTACATCTTTATCATTATCTAACCTATCTTCTTTATCTTTGAATGTATTAGTAACCTCTAGTGCCAAGGTTTTCCTCTTTTTATCATTTCCATTCTTTTGTATCTTTTCAACTAAAGCTCATGCTCTTCTAAGTTTCTATAAAGTTCTTGAATGGTAGGCATCCCTATTTTAAGTGATTCCTATATGGTTGTCATTTTAGGTTGTCATTCTTCTATTAATGATCTCAATATTTTGTGCATTAGATCTGAATTGTCAAAAGTTCTACCAAAAAGCATAAGATGGTTAGTAATAGCAGTAAATCTTTGAATAAGGTCCTTAATTGATTCACCTTCTTCCATTTTAAACACTTCATACTGTGAAACCAATACATGAACCTTAGATGCTTTAACATATTTTATGCCAATATGAGCTACTTCTGATGTGTCCTATATTTCTCTAGTTATGGCACAATTAGATATTCTTTCATATTCATTTGGAGAAAGGGAGCTAGAGATAATCCACTTAACTTTAGAGGCTAGGAGATTTCTTTTCCTTTCCTTTTTAGTCCAAAGAGATTTGGGTTTAAGTTGTACAATCCTATTAGTGAATGTTTTTGGTGAATCATATCCACCCTTAACAATCTCCCACATATCTACATCAGTGGCTTCAATAAAATCTCTAATTTTCTACTTGCAATAAGTATAATAATGTCCATTAAAGTCAGGGGGTTTATTCAAAGGTGAATATTTAGGCAAAGTGTAAAATTAGAATCTATAATTTTGTTGAAATTAAAAACTGTATCAAGAGCCAAAGCTCAAACACTAATTGTTGGTCCCAAATTACAAATGATCTTTGATCTATATTCTAGCTTGCAGTAGAAGACTTTATAATTTCTTTGGAAATTTATCAAAGTATACTTACTGAATAACAAAGAATTCAATTGTAGTTACTGATTTAGATATAATACAGAATCACAAAAACAATCAATCAATCAATTAACGCAAAATATAAGTGTAGCAGAAAATAAATTGCAGAATGTAAAGAACACAAAGATTTTTAAAGTGGTTCCACTTCAACTAAAACCACAGTTGAAGTGTACATCCACTAGACCAAATCCTCAACCAAATGGTCGTTCTTTTATTTCCTACCCACAAGATTTAACCAGTCTCTTGCCAACCAAATTAGATACAAAACACATTACACCTTCAACTAATTATGATCAACCTCACAATCAAAGAAGATGTAAAAGGAAGATCAATCTCTCCCTTTGTTTCTCAAATTTCTATCAACTTAGAAATCTAAAACTGTAAACAAGAATTAGGAATAGAAATACAATACTTAGAATTAAGATAAAAATCTCAATTATCTATGTTGTGTTCTTCTCCAATTTGATCCAAAATTAGCTTTGTTTGATGAAACAAAATGAGAAAGATGTAAATCTATTTAAACTTTATTTTCTCTCAAGTCTTCGCACTTTTTCATTTGCAAAAGATTACATTTGAAAGAAAGATGACTTCTATTTATAATATGATACTTGACATTTGAAAAATAACTAACTTTTGAACTATGAATCGACTTAGAGTGACTACTAACTTATAAATTAATTTGTGAATTGATTCGTCTATGAATATCATCAAGAATTTTATCACAAAATCGATGCATGAATCGATTCACACTATAATGTAAAAAAGTCATGAATCAATTACCTAATTAATTCTTAAAAGTCTCTAACCTTTGATAAAAAAAATTTTCAAAACATTTCTTCGTGAATCGATTATTAAATTGATTCATAAGATTTTCTGTATGAATTAATTTGTAAATTAATTCACATAGTGAAAATAGTTTTTATAGAATATTTCACTTGTAAAGGTGCCTTTGTTTTAAGCCCATTTCAAATGATTTATTTCTATCTCAATTTAACTAGTTTATGAAACTTGATTAATTGGATCAAAATGGATTATAGAACACACTTACAAAAGGTCCTAATAAATCAATAAAAGTATTATATCTAATGTGGATCTCTTGAATATCACTTGATCAACTTTGAATCTGCAAAATCAACAAACACTAAAACACATAGTCAGATTGTGATATTAATCAAAATTGTTTTTCAACATCAAAACTAAAGGAAGCATGATAGTAAGGTTAGCATCATTAACCTAAAAAATGTTATTGAGTGGAGTTAATATAACGCAAGTATTCAATTAGCAGAAAAGCTCGACCCATCTTTGCATTGAAAATGATTTTCATCATATACATAAATATATTTCACATAATACAATATATATAAAATAATTATATACAACTTCACATGCATCATTGATTCTTTTTATCTTTCTAATTTTAATTATCTTTTTTATATGTAATCATGCATATCCTATAGTCTCATCAAATTTCATAACATCATGGAATTATCTAGTAAGGATATTTTGGTAATATCAAGAAAGGTTGCTTTTGGATAATGAGTGTGGAACCATCTAGTAACCAAATGTTATGGTGAGTTTACATCAATCTTTCTATGTTAATGTCACATCCCAACTCCTAGGGATATGATTAACTTGAATTTAAAAGTAATGACCCCCGAAGCCATGAGCATTCTTATTCTAAAAATTTGTTTTAATTAAAAATCATGAAAATAATGTGAAAAATATGATTTTTGGCCTTTTTAATTAAAGCCTGTGATATGTAACATTTTAATGAAACATCATATCAAAATAAAATATTTTCTTTTTGAAATCAATAAATCTTTTCCTTAAAATCATAAATCATCGAATCTCAATCTCTTATTTGGCTAGATGGACGCTAACCACTAAAAATAAATCAAAGAGACCACATACCTAACATCAATCACACATAAGGTGTGAAGTATCTCCTAATTAAGATAACCTTCATAAATTCATTAACCTGAAAAATGTTAATGAATGGGGTGAATACTACCTGAGTACTCAAAGAGCAGAAAATATCTAACTTATTTTTTGGTTGAAAACATGTTGGCCATACATATAGATATAGTTCACATAATACATATATATATATATATGTATATATGAATATATATATAAAATAATTTTTTAAGCTCTCATGCACCTCTAATTCTCATTATCTTTCTATTCTCATTGGAGATCACTATCTATAATCATGTATAAATCATAATTTAATAAATCATCAAATTAGCAGGGAAATATCAAGTACGAGCAAAAAAGTACTATCAAAAGAAACTGTTAGCATAATAGATTAGAATGATCTAGCTAACCAAATGTTATGATGAGTTCATAATCACCTAGCAACATTAAGGCATGGGACCTAAAAGTTATCCCATTTTTACTCAACTTATGACTTGATCTAATTGGCCCTGCATCACAAACTCATGTAACTTATACTGGCAATGGAAGATCAATGGAAGAACAATGATTGAAAAATTCTATGCCTTTCTTGGCATACGTGAAAAAAGATTATATGCTCTCTAGAAAACATGCTTATAACTTGTGTCCTCTTACACCGTACTTGAAAATTGAGCCATTAGCCTATACGACCTAGTGTTGTAAAATCATAAACTTTTCATCTCTTAGTACACATAGGCCTTTTAAATCCCACTTAATTTTATGATAGTTCTCAGACATAAACAACATTGAATCTTTCATTTACTTCTGCAAATTCCTTACAGAAACCCTCTTTACTACCCTTGACAAACTTGTCTACTATATCTTTCCTAAATTTCCTAATTTATCCAATCCTTTCTAATGCATATGAAATATTTATGAAATGAGAATATAAGTACAAATATATTTTCTTTAAGAAATACTTTTATTCTTGAAAACTTAATGAATGTTTAAAACATAAAAAACATAAATTTACTATAATAAAGTAAACAAAATAAATTTAATATAAAAGCAATAGTAAGTATAAATGGATTAATTGGAATAAGTAAATAATTAATTTAATTGAACTGAATAAATTTATAACATAAAATAATTTATAAAAATAATTAATTCTATATTTTGTAAATAATATTTTTCAACAAACATGTAAAATCTCAAAAAGGTAATTTGGAGAACTTAAACTTAAAATTTTGAAAATAAACTTTTAATAAAAGTTCTTGAATTTCATGTGACTTGAAAGTTGAAGAATGATCCAAAGTTGTATGTTGATGTAGTTCATGCTCATATGATTTTGCAAAGTTAGGTGTTCCTAAGAATTTCCTAACTTTAAATCAATTCTAAGTTCCCATTCAATTCACCCTTCACAATCAATCATTCAAACAATCATGCATGTAATCAAATCGGAATACAATTTCCTAAATTCTAACTCAAATCTAAAGTCCCAATGAAAAATCCTTCTAATATCTCGATTTTATAATACTAAATGTTTTTGGGTCTCTTCTTGGTGTTTCATGCATAATGTCAATTTTAACTAAATTTATTTAGGTCTAATTCCCCATTACCCAACACATCAAAATGATTTAGGGAAATTTAAAGATAATATCTCATTGTATGAAAATGGAGCTAGATGGTAGAATTCCCACTCACCTGATTATAAGGAAGTTTTCATCCTTTGATCCTAGGCCTAATTTGCATTATGACTACTTTTGATCTAAAAAGAATCTATCAAATAAGATTTAATAAAATGCAAAGATAGGATAAAAGGAGATCAAATTTGCATTCAATTTGATTGTTTTACCTCAAACTCATGTTTTCGGATTGGATGTATTGGGATTTCTTCCCAACAAGGTTTCAGCTTTGGTCAATGGCTTGACTACATTAGAACTATGTTGCCTTGAATTTTATACATCAGACTGTGCCTGACCTGACACCTAACTCAGCTGCCATTTAAGGACTGATCATCTTATTGATCCATACTTAAGAATGAACCCCTTAGTCAACCGAACACCTTCCAAACCAGTGCTCATCAAGATAATTTTTTAAGGGTGTTACAATTAAGGTGTAAGACCCTCAGGTTACTCTTTTATACGTATACTTATTACTTTATCTAACCAACCTTATAAGATAAACCATATAACTTATACTGGCAACAATGGGTCATTGGAAGAAATAATGACCAACAAGTTGTATGTCCTACGACATACCTAATAAGGTTGTATCCCCTTTAGAAAACATATTTAAAAATTGTGTCTTCTAACACTGCACCTGATTTGTCAAGTGTCCACAATGACTAAAGAAATCTTAACCATCTCCTAATACACATAGGTCTTCCAAATTCCACTTAACACTATGTAAATTAGCACACATAAGCATCACTTAATTTTCTGTTCACTTTTATAGATTTTCCTATATCCATTACAATCACTACCCTTTTTAATTTTGTCCTTTCTATCCTTTTTAAAATTCTTAATTTTAACCTATCATTTCTAATGTATTCTAAATGTTTATTCAATAGTAAGTACATTCAATATATTTTTCCCTAATACCTTTTAATTCTTGAAGACATAAAGTCTATCTAAAATGTATACTTTAATGAACTCTTAAAATAAAATAGTTAAGTTAAATAATATAATATTAATAAAATAAATAAATTTTTATATCAATGATTTATATAATAATAAATTCATATATTTTGTAAACTTCATTTTGAAAAGAAACTCAAGAAATTCAAAAATGATATTTTGAAGAACATAATCTTCAAATCATAAAGAATATAATTTAATATTAGATGTTAAATTTTTTATGACTTCAAAAAAAAAAAAAAAACCTATAGTTCTATGCTAATGTATTCATGCTCATGAGGTTTAAAAAAAAAAAACTGTAGTTCTGTGGTAAT
This sequence comes from Saraca asoca, assembly GCA_026873985.1. Taxonomy (NCBI): domain Eukaryota; kingdom Viridiplantae; phylum Streptophyta; class Magnoliopsida; order Fabales; family Fabaceae; genus Saraca; species Saraca asoca. The sequence continues at coordinate 7,629 of JANHAO010001285.1, forward strand.
GTATTCATGCTCATAAGATTAAGCAAAGTTGGGTTCCTTTCTAACTAGAACTTAATTATAAATTCTCATTCAATTTGCCTATTTCATTCAGTCATTCAAACAATCATACAAGTGAACAAATAAGAATACAAATCCTATTTTCTAACCTGAATCTAAAATTCTAGTGAAAACATATAATCTTAAATCTTAAATTCTACAATTCAGCATTTCCAAGACTCTTCCTGGTTCATATCATAATCGTGACATCTATAGCCCTAAGATTATTCAAACATACTTACTTAGTTTACAATAATTAATCCCTTAGGCCTAATTTCTCACTTCTCGACATATCAAAATATTTTGATAATTTGAAAATGAATTTCACTTTGTATAAAACCTAAGTCAGATGATAAAAGTTCCCTTTCACCTAGGAAATTTTTGTCCTTTTGTCCTATGCCTAATTCACATTGTTGAAAATAATTCATAATCTAAACAAAATCCATTGAATAAAACTAATAAAATATAATGATATGATAATTTGAAATCAAATTTATATTTGATTCAATTGTTTTACCTTGGAATCACATTTTCAAATGAAGTGTGCAATGGGACTCTTCCTAATAGAGTTTTAGCTTTGGATGTCATCACCCAATTCCATGGATCCATGAACATCTACCCTCCGGTGACCACCAACCTTACTAGCCATCTAATACAACGTTTACTAACTTAACTTAAGGCCTTGTGATTATCTCTTCTTATTCTTCTTTTTCTTGCATGCATAACTCTTTTATATGCATTAACTGAACATTCCCTTCTTACTTGATTTCACATAGTAATTCAAACAATCAAAATATAAATTTAGTATTAAATGCTACATATTGATTACTAAGCTACACATGTTATGAGAATATCTTTAACAAGCACAATAGATTTATACTAAAATAAACTATAGGAACCATATGAGGTGATGAAGTCTTGTTCCCTCAAACCAAATCCATTTTCAAAACATCAATGATCACAATGTAGTAAGTCTAGCTACAAGGCCTATAAAAATGTTAAAAAAGGTGTGAGCCCAACCAACTCAGTGAGTAAAACTTACGTAACCTAGAGTTACTTATTTGAAAACAACTATTGTATAGGTAAAGTATTTAAACAAGAAAAAAAGACCTATTTCCACACATATATAAACACCATATAATATAACATGTCTTACTAGCAGGTACAAAGATCATCAATTCATAACAACAAGTATAGCTTCTAGCATACATATCTTGTGCAAACTCTTTCATTCCATATGAATAACATGGTTAGTGGAACAAATAGCAATAAAACATAAGCATACTTCATTATCATCAATCTATCATGCTAATTTAAGTAATATCATACCTTTATAAATAAGCTAATGCATATGTTTTATACCATGAATGATAATCACATAAAATGTGCACTTGGCCATCCAAGCTATTCACATATGCAGATGTAGACGTATGGCATAATATGCTTGTAGTACGATTATCTTTTCTTACTTTCTATGCAAATTGACATTTCCCATATTTCAAACCAATACTAGAATTCAAGATGTGGCCTCCGTAACACCTTATTCCCCTTTGGCATTTAAAATGTCTTTGTGTGACACTTTGCCCTCTAGTGTGGTGCATAATATTTGAGTGATGTTCTCATGGCACTTTGCTCCCCATCAGGATTCAAGAGGTGGCCCTTGCAATATTGTTTTCCATCAGGATTCAAGAGGTGGCCCCATAACAATTTGTTCCTTCTCGGCCCAAGATGCGCTCGTGTGGCACTTTGTTTCCTTTTCCAACCATAGTTTGTTACCTTTTCCAACCACAGTTAGGTTTCATCATTTCATAATAATCTCACCCATTGGGCCTTTTTCATATTTTAAATACAAATTTGCCTATAGGCTACTATTTCCAATGCATACTCCATGATTCATTTTTCTTGCCAAGTCTTGTATTTCACATTTAGATACTCATTATCATTTTGTATTTACACATGGTTTATTATCATGAATGCATGATTCATATTTTACATTTCATGTGTCATAATTCACATGTTGATATCAGTAGAAACTGGAACCAAGTAGAAGGCTGGCGAAAGCCTAAGGAAAGCTAGACCTAAGCCTGTAACGAGTTTGCCAGATCACTGTATAGAGGCTCTTAGCTTATAGAATCCCTGAACTCACTGAACAAATGAGCTCAAAGTCAGATACCAATCACACTTTTTATGAATAGGTTCAAGCATAAAGCCAACAAAGAACTTGCAACGCCAACCTACAAATATGGCCAACAGGCTCCACTTGCAAAAGATAGCCTATAGAAGCCAGTCTCTAGTACTTTAGGTGGTCTTTTATACTTAATATTTGATGTAACAAATGTACGGTTAATTTAGTTTCATTTGTACCCCTCCATGCTCCTATAAATGGGGGGCTAGGATCATTGTAAAAAAAGAGGAGAAGGAAAATATAAGAAACTAGCATAAACTTTGCTCTATAGACATTTCTTCAATTCAATAAAAATACCTTCATGGATGTAGGGTCTAGTGCCGCCTAGATTTGGCCGAACCACATTAAACCACATGTATCTCTCCTCCCTTCCCTTCTTTGCCTTCCCGCCATTCAACACCCCTTTCCACTTCCATGATCGGAGAATGGCCCGGGTCCCCTAAGAACCCCCTCCATTGGCCAGATTCAGATCGAACCAAAATCCACTATCAACATTTTGGCATGCCCAGTGGGGCCCTTTTGTTCTTTGGTCCTCTTTCCAATTGATTCCATTCAGATTGAAATGGCAAGAGGAAAGGCCACCAGGAAGTTGGATATTGTCATCAACTGACTGGAAAGTCATACTGCTAGTTCCTCCACTGCCAGAACCATTAACAATTTGGCATCCCCGGCTTACCGCCCCCTGGTATCACCATCAACCAGGTAGACAAAGCCCAGGCATGGCACCAGTGTCAGGAAGCATTCGAAGACTTAATGAAGAGGATGGCCGAAACATTTCAAATGCTAGCTTAGCTTCAAGCTCAAAATGTGCACAGACAAATGGAGATTATCACACTCGGTATCATCCCCTAGCAATAGCAAGTTAGAACTTCAAACAAAGTCAGTCATGAGCATGTCTCGAACCACTCCTTCCATAATGAGGAGGATATGAGAAGCCACCAAAACTCTAGTCATAAGTCAGAGGGATTGCCATTGATGATCGAAAAGTTATTTCAAAGGGTGAAATGATTAGAGGCATACCTCCAAACTCACAATGATCAGGGATGTGTCAAGGAAAGAACTCCTTTCTCCAGGAAGATTGAAATGGAGCCTCTCCCCCAGAAGCTCAAAAATCTCAAGTTTCCACTTTACAATGGAAACAATGATCCCCACAATCATCTGGATATGTTTAATGATCAGATGGATCTTCAAACAAATAACCCTCTAATCAAGTGTCGTGTCTTTCCTATCACCCTAAGAGATGCCCCCTGAGCCTGGTTCAGAAACCTCCCAGCTCGCAGTATCAGTAGTTAGGAAAAATATCAGTAGAAATTCCTCAATCACTATAAGGCATTGAAAAGGTAACTCGCACCTCCTTGCCACCTTGCCACGATCTTTCAACATAGGCATGAGTCTTTAAAAGACTACATTGCTCATTTCAGACATGAGATCGATAGTGTGGAAAGCTCGTTTGATGAAAACATCTTAACAGTGATATCTACTGGTCTTGGCAAAGATGGCAAGCTGTATAAAAGCATATACAAATTCCCAGTGGCAGACTTGGGAGAATTTTATGATCATGCCACCAAACAAATTAGGTGGGAGGAGACATTTGGTACAAAGAAACTTGAATTGGATAGCCCAAGTCGGGGTAAGAGGAAAAGTAGCAGTGAAGACGTAAAGAGTGTCCCCAATTCCCAACTTGCAAAGAAGGCCAAGGCCGAACGTCCTCAACATTCATCTCACAACAAGCATTACAGTGTCTTATCAAATACTCCTGACAGAATCTATGCAACAAAAAGGAATAAAGAGGACTTCGGAACTCTTGCTCCCTTGCGGGTACCTTGTGTGGGTAGAAACATGAACAAATTTTGTGTATATCATAATGAAGTGGGACACAACACTTTAGACTACCAAGCTCTCAAAGATGCCATCGATGATCTAATCAAGAAAGGGCATTTGAAAGAATATGTATTGTTACCTGCAGTGTAGCAGCCTTCTCGACCTCAACAAGACCTTGAGCAAGAACAGCCAACTATAGCAAGAACCATATACTGAGCTTGTAATCCGATGGGCAAAAGTGTCTCAAAACTTTTATAGACTGATTTATAAGGTCTTTTGAAAAATTCTGGGAAGTGCATGATTTGATTTTTAGGTTTTAAGAAATATATGCTTTTTAAATCAAACCTCGAGCTATGGCTGAGTTTTGCTTCACAGCTTTCATGTGATCGAATTTCACACCTTTCATGTGATCTAAAAGCTCATGCATGTGAGCAACTTTCTTAGACACCGTATGCACGCAGCACTCTCACGATGCGTATGGGCAACTTTCTTAGCCACCATGCACATGTGTGCAATTAAAAGATCACACATACGAGTAACTTTCTTAGCCATCGTGCATGTGTAATGACTCTACTGCATGTATAAGTAACTTTCTTAGCCACTATGCATTGCAACTCTCACCATGAGTATGAGCAACTTTCTTAGCCACTGTGTGCATGTGTGCAATTAAAAGCTCACGTGTACGAGCAACTTTCTTAACCACTGAGTGTGCACAATGACTCTACTGCATGCAGAGTAACTTTCTTAGCCATCGTGTGCATGTATGCAATTAAAAGCTCGCACGTATAAGTAACTTTCTTAGCCACCATGCGCATATGTGCAATTAAAAACTTGCACGTACAAGCAACTTTCTTAGCCACCGTGTGCGGGTAGTGACTTTACTACACGTACGAACAACTTTCTTAGCCATTGTGTGCTGCAACTCTTACCATGCATATGAGCAACTTTCTTAGCCACTATGCGCATGTGTGCAATTAAAAGCTCATGCGTATGAGCAATTTTCTTAGCCACCATGCACTCGCAATAACTCTACTATACATATGAGCAACTTTCTTAGCCATTATATGCAACAACCTAAATTTTGCATCTATCATGAGAACCAAATTTTGTAGCTATCATGCATCTTGCAATTCTCATGCAGTTGCACACCTAAGCATCTTTTGATTTGTTTGCATATTACTTATTTACTTTCAAGTCAAATTTATTGATTGATCAAAGGTATTGCTGATTAGTTACTTGATTATTTCTATGTAGAACTAACATTTGTTGTCTGAGAATTATAGGATAGAATAGTTGAACATTGAAAGAAAAAGGAAGATTTTATTCAACAAAAAGCCTCAACAAGGGACATATACATTACCAAAAGCCAAGATACAAGTCAGAAAAACCACCTAAAAAAAAGAAGGGGGAGAGAGGAGAGAGGAGAGAGTCGTCTTCATTGGAAGAAAGACTGGCACATAGGAGGAAAGCTCCCCAATCCGAAGGCAAGCCATCAAAGGAAGAGCCTCAATCGATTGAAAGTCTGCCAACATGTCTAAGCCCTAAGCTTTCTTCATCCAGCCTTGACTCCCGGAGGTGAGAAAATTTGAAAACACACATCGAGGCAGCAGAAAAGGAGAAACCTCATAAATATGAGGACATAATTCGGGATCCATATGAGATCCCTCCACATTACAGGAGAAGTGTGGACTTCAAATCTCCTCATGCAGTAGACTATACACACCTCACTCAAAGAGCAGAACATCAGGATATCAAAGGGTTTATCTAGAATAACCATTTCAACACTCTCTAAGAAAAGAAGTAAAATTCCTGTGCTTTAAATTGGACTCAGCCTGAAGGAGCCGAAGGATCTAAAAATAAATCCCCAACCATTCTTATTTAATGGTTTGAGGGAAAACGAGGCCAGGGCACTAATGGCCATGACGTGTGTTTGACCTGGAGAAACGAAATAGCAAGGGTATTTTGAAAGACCTGAACTACATAATCACCTATGATCGATACTAGAAACATCCCCCGGACTTAGAACTACAATGGGTCGGATAAGGGCCTAAACACAAAACTTGTCCATAAAAGCTCTCGAACAACCATAGAGCTTCAGTTCGCTAGAAAGCACCTCACAAAGGAAGGCAAGTGCACAAAATGAAGACTTATGATAAGTCACCACTATTCATGGTCCTACCAACAAAAGTCTAACTCCCAACTCACGAAGCGAACTAAGAGTTAGGGGGCTAATGATATCAATAGAAACTGGAACCAAGCAGAAGGTTGGCAAAAGCCAGGGAAAGCTAGACCTAACCCCACAACTAGTTTGCTAGATCACTGCATAGAGGCTCTTAGCTCACAGAATCCCCCGAGCTTACTGAACAGACGGGCTCAAAGTCAACTACCAACCACACTTTTGATGAACAGGTTCAAGCCCGTAGCAACATAGCCTCATTCAGCTGGAAGCTCGCTAAAGTTAAGCATAAAGCCAACAAACAACTTGCACCACTAACCTACCAATACGACCAATAGGCCCCACTTGTAGAAGATAGCCTGCAAAAGTCAGTCCCTAGTACTCTAGGCAATCTTGTATACTTAATATTTGATGTAACAGATGTACAGTTAATTTAGTTCCATTTGTACCCCTCCATGCTCCTACAAATGGGGGGCTAGGATCATTGTAAAAAAAGAGAAGAAGGAAAATATAAGAAAGCAACAAAAACTTTACTTTGTAGACATTTCTTCAATTCAATAAAAATACCTCTGTGGATGTAAGGTCTGGTGTCACTCGGATTTGGCCAAACCACGTTAAACCATGTGTATCTCTTCTCCCCTCCCCTCTTTGCCTTCTCGCCATTCAACACCCCTTTCCCGCTTCCGTGACTAGAGAACAGCCCGAGTCCCTTAAGAACCCCCTTCGTTGGTCGAATTTGGATTGAACCAAAATCCACCGTCAACACATATTATTATTATTTTTCATTCTCTTGTTTCACATTCCATACATGTCAGTAAGTCTCACATGGGCAATTCATTTCATTCACACAAATTTCATCATTTACTTCAAAAGTTATTCCTTCACATTACAAATAAAAGCCACCATTTTGAATCATCACATACATATGTTCTACACATGCCATTTATTCTACACATACATGTGTCCCATTTGAAAATTGCATTTTATCCTCAATATTTCCTTGAAAATATGATTTGACCTCTCAAATTTTGGATATTTACATTTTAACCCTTATATTTTCACATATTTAAGAAAATGACCACAAAATTCTTATCAATTTTTCATTAATGTCCCTAGTTTGATTAGAAACACCATCTCTAAATCTTCAATTTTGTTCTATTATTTTCTTTTAATTTTTCTTAGATTTTAATGATACCTTGAGGTCTATAAGTCATTTTCAACAAGCAAATAATTTTTTCTAAAATTACATATTTTACCATATCTCATATTTTCTTCTTCTTTTTTTCAATTTAGTCCCCATTAACTCTAACTACCATTTCCCATCTTCTTAACTCATATAAATCCATTCCAAATAAGTTTAAATGTGTTTAACAACTAAGTAAACATAAATCAACCAATTAAATTTATCTATTTACATCCCTTTTTATTTTTAGTTATATTAATCACATATTACCATTTTAAATTATTTTGCTAGTGCCAAAAGTTTAAATTAAGCTAAGGTTAGTTTCAATAGTCTTCTTAGGTCATTTTAAATCATTCAACCTTTATTCAACTAATAATTGTGTCTCCGATCTCTTCCCACACTAAAAGGCCAAACCTAAGCCTCTAAATACTCATATTTTTATATTGCTTCTAAATCATGATATTTATGGTTTTATCACTCTAGAGCCTATCATATAAACACTAGATCTATTATTCTTACAAATTAAAACAACAAATAACCTATAAAATTTAGCTTAGCAAAACCTCACCCTCAAATATCCATTTGTACATCTTTTTCTAATTTTTGATTTTAAAGCACAAATTATCTTTATTTCTGGTCTAGTACCAAAGCCAGACCCATTTAAAATTAAATCAACTTCTTAGTATGTCATTGCCTTTTGGCCAAAACAATCAACAAGGAATCTAAGGATTTTCTTAGCATTTAGCAATACAAAGAAAATCCAATCAACCAAATCATGTATACAACATCATATTTGTCCAAATGGGCAACATATGATACACACACACACACACATATATATATATATACACATAAGCAATCAACACACATAAATAACCTAAGGAAATACTCATGCAACTATATAACAACCATCAAACATAGATAACTCAAGATAGGGTAAGATTCACTCACTATGTTTTAGGAAAGGAGATTGAAACCTTTTGGAGAGTTATGATAAACTCTAGACACTATTACAGAATGTAGAAACAAAGTCATTAAATAGACATCAGAAAAAAGGTAAGCTGATGTATATATAGATGCGGTGGCCTTTTTTTGTAAATATGAGAAAAATTACAACATTGATTCTTATTAAACAACTAACATCTAAATTCAACATCACAATTGATGTCACTTTGAGTTAAGGAACTGATGTACTTTTGCAATTATTTAATTTATAACATATAGGTTTAAAACATATTTAAAATCTATGGCTTCTCAACTGTTAAATTTTTTTATTAATTTATATATTAAATTATTAATCAATTATACTACAAAGAACATTTTATAATATAAAGTCAAATAAATTTTTTATTAATTTAACAATTGAATTAATTCAAATTGTTTATGTTCAACTAATTTACAGATATGACAATATTATAATTAATTTTCCATTTTCCAAGCCTACACAAAAGTAAAATTCTCTAATGATCATTAATTTCTTCTATTTTACTAAAATAACAGGAATAGTCAAAATAATTCAAAATAAATTCAATATGTTTATATGAAGAGTCATATATTAGATGTCAATTTTTAAGTAGAAACTGACGTAGATATGTAATATTATATGTCGATTCCAAAATAAAAACCTAAAGTCTAAAGTCTCCTAGCATTATGAAAGGACAATCTATCCTCTCTCATTACCTAGTATACCACAGCTCACTTATGGAAGAGGAGTTTGAAAGTGGAGCACATCAATTCCATGCCACAACTTAAACATTTTCTTTTAAACCTATTTTGAGCAATTTTTTAAGCTGTGGAATGGAATTCCTATGCCCCACTTATAAAACTCCTCGTCCCAAGCAAGCAAGATGTCGTCAAGAGCTTACTCATTTTGTTCAAGCTTGCTCTGAAGGTTTATAGTTTATTTTTCCCTTTTTATTTCTCTTTTTATGATTAGTTTGTGTATAAATTATTAACTTTTATTTCCTTTTTCCCTTTAAATAGGGCATATGCATTGATCCTTTAAACAATCCTAAAAACTTGATTCAACAATAATATTATCACAAACAATCCCAGAAGCTTGATCCAATAATAATGTTTTAGTCCAAATGTCCTTTCTAATTTTTCAGTAAAAATACAATCTAGAGCACCTATTTGTAGACCGCCTTTAATATATGTATTGTGTTTTATTATTACAAATTATCCAAAATCTTGATTCAATAATAATGTTTCTATCCTAGTTTTCTTTCTAATTTTTCTCTAAAAATGTAATCTAGATCACCTATTTGTAATTTAAAAAATTAATGGAAATAACATTGGTTTTTTTAAAAAAAAAATGATGTCTTTAACATAATTCATAGAGATTTTTGTAAAATTAAATATTATTTAATGTACAAAATAATTCAATTATTGAAATATTATTAAATGGACAAAATAATTAAATTATTTACTTGACATAATTTTTTAAAAAATAGTTAGCCTTGGGCAAATTATGTATGAAAATTTATTAATATTATTATCCAAAAAATGTTATGACATCGGTTCTGTATAGAACACCAATGTCTAAAGTGATAAACAACATTAGTTATAATACAGAACTGACATATAATCATAATGAGAAAAAACAAAATAAAAAATTCAATGCAGGAATATAGATGAAGTGATGATGGTATTTTTGTAAATATGATTAAAATTACTATGTCAATTTGATTAAAAAATGATCGTCCTAGGTTTCTACATCAGTTTGTTATTAAAACCAATGTATATACATGCAAATAGAAGTCAGTTCTGTCTTAATAGCCAACATCTAAAGTCAAGGCTTCTTACATAATAAGACAATTCTTCCCATACTCTCATTTGCTTTCCCTTATCTAAAAACACTTACCCAATATCATTCTCAAACCCTTGTTGCTTTCTTCTTTGTTGTTTTCTATTATCTTCACTATCTTCGATCATCATATTTCAAGTCCATCTTTCATCGAGGTATAAAACTTCATTATTCTTACATTATTTTTATTTTTTCCCTTACCAAGTTATGTTGATATTTTTATAGTTTGTTTGCTTCTTTCTTTGCTTATGGTTTATATTTTTAGGGTTTTAGCTTTTTTTCATGTTTTGTTTTTAGTTCGATTAGTGATAATATTTTTTGTTAGGGTTTATTTTTTGTTGTGTTTCTTGGCATATAATGTCTAGTTTTGCATCCCTATTTTGTATGGCTTGTCAAAATGCTTATAAATACATCTAAGATTTTTATTGGAATCGACATAGTAAAATTGAAATTTTAAACATAACCATTTTCCATTAAAAATCATCAAATACAGTCTGTAATATAAAAGAGTGCTTATGTTCTTTGTTTGGTAGTTAATTAGTTAAGTAGATTTAAGTGGAATGCATATAAGATATTGTCTTGGCCAAGGGGTTTGGATGGGCAACTAAAATGTTATGTATGTAATTTTCTAGTTAGGGTGAGAAGTTATCAATTTGTGAATGATTTAGCTTGTGAATATTTGAATTGTTGATGTTTGGTTAAGCCAAAATGTATCTGTAGTTTTAGAAACATTTGTTTGCTGGTTAATTTCTTTTTCTTTTTTTTTCCTTTCAAACAACCATATGGATCATTCTAACATACTAAGAAGGGTACAAGAGGTCATACCCTTATAAAGCAAATGACCCTTATTCATAGCAAATGAGAGAAGATGAATGTCTAGGCTACCGGGGCTTCAAGTTCAAAATACAAGAGTTACATTGGCATGTTGGCATATACAAGAATGCCAATCAATGTTGAGTATTAGAGACAAGTATCACAAGAAATCAAGGAGAACATTTGGTAAGATGCCTTGGTATATTTACTTATGTTAAATTTGTGTATAAGAGATATATATATATATATAACTATCTTCTTAGAATAATTGCATGTGTCTTGTCTTGAGGACCACTTTTGCTATTGATGTAGGGAGGAGAAGAGAAGTTTTAAAGCATGCAAGGGAGTAGTGGAAAGATTTCAAGAATTAGTTGACAAAGGATTACATCACCATCAAGATAAGGGTGATGAAAACCCACTTGAGAAATACAACTTCCTCGATCTACAAACATGGGATAAATTCATAAAGTAGAGCCAATCTAAGGCCTTTCAGGTAAATTTGGTCATCTTAATGAGTAATTTGACCATCTTATCAATTATATTTTTTTGTCAATAGGGGATAGGTAAAAGTAATAGGAAAAGACAAGCCGAAAACAAATATAACCATAAGTTGTCTCGTTGCGGATATGTGAAGCTTGAGCAAGCTTTATTGAAGGAAAATCTTATAGAACAATAAGTTTTCAATCAATTTGATCCATAAGTTATTTCAAGATCTTGACATGAACTCTAGAGAAAAGTCAAGGTCAACACTAAAGGTGAATAAATGACTAAAGAATGTTAGATAGTTGCTGAGAAAATTGTAAGTGATTTTATGAGTTTTAATTGTAATAAATATTCTTAACTGTATATAAGCCACAGGATTTTTTTCATGCATTAATTAACTCAAGGAGATTTTACTCCATCCGAAAGAATGGACATATTAACCACTACATTAGGAATTAAAGAGCACCCCTACCATGTTAGAGGAGTTAGGAGAAGAGTAAGTCATATGGCCTACTTTAGGGGATCTTCAAAGTGTCTTTAAGGATCGAGAGTTTCTGTGGAGGTTCTTATAGCAAAGATTATTGCTCAAGCAACACAGAAGGTGATAGAAGAGGTTATTACTTGATTGAGAGAAGAGAATCGGCCAAGTGGGAAGTAATTCAAAAGATGCTTGCCTATATTAAGCACATGGGCATGCAGTCACACTTAGACTATTGGGTAGAGATCTATCCTACTTCTCTACCTAGCAACATGAGCCTGGGAGACCTTGATTAATTTGCAAAGCTATCAGAGGTAATAACTATCACTAAAACTTGAACTTCCTTTATTATGTAAGTAGATTTTAATATTTTCTATGAAATAACAATATTATAATTAACTTTTTCAATGTGATTTTTTTTGTCTATACAAGAAGGCACTAAATGCCTTCTAGCTCTAACACCTAAGGGATGTATAATGGCATGTGGAAGAGCTTTTCATAAAGGCACCCTTCATTGCAATAATTGTCAGGTGAGCAATCACAGGTCATCACTAACACTCCACTAGACCAGAGTGCAAAACTACTGGCATCAACAGATGATTTAGGGATAGTGGGCCAAGTATTATTACTTTGGCTACAGAGGTATCATTTTCTATCTAATAAGTAATTGTCTTTGAAAGACCTAATTTTACTATATTTTTAATATTTAAATTTCATTATTTGCTGCAAGTCAATTAGGTTACAAAAAAGGCTAAGTAGACCAAGGAATTCACTTAAGAGATGCCTCTTATTGTTGAGCCAAGGACAATGTTATGTTCTGTGGCTAAGAAGATGGAGCACAATGTATACATCTCTATTCATATGAATGTCGATGTTTTGGGTTATGATTGTCAGGTTTTTATGACCAAGGATAATATCACACAATTTTTATCCATGGAAGAGATAAATATATCTTGCATTCAAGCCTTTGTCTTGTGAGTTTATTTTTAACTTTCAAGGTGTAATCTTATTTATATTATACAGTTCGAAGTTTTTTGTTAATTATTTCCTTTATTTCCTTGTAAAGCCTTCTACATCATGAATGTGTGACCAACAAACAGACTAGAGGTTGAATTTCTATGTCCACATTTTCTTACACCAATAGACTTTACCAATGAAGATAGGACAAGACACATCTTGAGTGTCCTACCAAAAAGGAGGCATTGTATTTTTGCACCATTTATCAAGGCATAAAAGATCTAATATGATATTTGATATTTTGTAATTGTTTGCATCAACTTGTCATTACTTATTTGATATCTTATTATTATAGGTAACATTGGATGCTTTGTGTGATATATCCTGAGCAAAATATTGTTTAGTGGCTTGATCCCCTAGGGCATTTAGTTCACAAGAATACTAAAGCCTTAGTTAACTCATGAATGGTTTTGTTAGTTAAAATTTAGTTTTGAAACTTATAAGTGATTTCCTTTATTAATATATTGGTTTGTTGCATGAATCTGATTCAATAAATGTGTTAAGGCTTATTTTACATGGGTGGCAATAAAAAAAACATAACCCAAAATGGATCACCTTAAAAGTTAGTTTTTTTTAATCATATTGTATAACTTTTATAAATATTCTACGTAATTTTGTATTTAATAGAAATGCTTATTTATATTTAATTTGTTTCAATGCCCTCATCAAACAAGAAATGTTAATTATGGATACTATATGTTAAGGTATATGGGTACAATAATCACTCAAATAAAAGAAGGTCACTACGATAACCAAGAAGTATAATAGTTTGATTTTGATATTTGATATATGGTTTGGATATGTGATATATGAATGTGTGATTTGCTGTATGAATATCTATTTGCAGTACTTTTCAGACAACAGTCCATATACTCAAGATCAAATTAACCAAACTCGAGATCAATGGGCAAAGTTTCTTCTATCCTTTTAAGAAGGAGACTAATAGGAAAGTTGTAATTTTATCTATCTTTTAGATGTAATGACTTATAACATATATTTGTTTTTCTATATTGGTAAAGTTGCAATGCATTAGTTAGTGCTTTGTTGTATTATAAAGTTGTAATGAATTAGTCTCTTTAAAAAATAAGCATTGGTTTTTTTATTCAAAACTGACATCTAAAGTCTCAAAAAGATGTCGATTTCAAGATGGTAACATATCTCTAAAGTGAGTAGTTAGATTATAGTCTCTTTTTTAAAAAAACTTGTTAAGAGAAAAGATATCAGTTTTTAAGAAAAATCCGTCATCCAAAGTTCCAACAACTTTGATTTTATGATAATAACCAACATGTGAAGTGAGCAATTAGAGAATGAACATTAGATATCTATTTCTAAAATATATTGTAGATTTATTAGAAAACAAAATAGATTTATATATATTACATATTAATATATTAGATATCTTTGGTTTTTTTAAAACTTTTATTATTTTGCCTATTTTATTTATAAACAAAATTTATTCTCTAACGATTAATTAATTTTTTCTATTCCAAATAAAATAATTCATTTTTACAAACTATAGAAAAGAATATTTCAAGAATTAAATAGAATTAAATTAGACAAAATAATTCAAGAATTTGAGCATTAATTTAATGGACACAAGTGATTAGCCTTTGAGCAATTTTTTCATGAAAACTTTAGTATATTATCTAGGAAAAAAAATGAGAAGTGTTGGCATTTTCTGTGTTTTGAAAAATGACTAGTTGTCAGTGTTTTAATATAGATCGACTCTAAGGTAACAATGATGCTGGATTGTTATCTGACACTGATGTCAAAAGTCTCCACTCATTTTAAAATAAATAAGAAGCATTAGTGTGAATATGAAAATTAAAATGTAAAAGTTTTCACATATAAAATTGTCACTCTCGCTTTCTTTTAGGTTTGATATTGCAGCTCTCTCACCCACCATCTCTAGTGATTCAAAAGCACTTTCACTTGCCTTCTCACTCTCATTAACCACAAAAACCTAGCTCACTCTCACTCTCCCTCTCTCAGTAGTTTGAACACATCAACTTTGTCTCATTCTCTCTCTATTTCTATTTACAGGTAATAGCTTATTTTCTCAAATTTTATTAATAATTGATGATGTATGAATGAGTTGAATTATGTGTTAATTAGTTGTGTACCATAGCTTTCTTTTAATTTTGGATCATAATATATTATACAAAAAATTAAGTGTAGATTCAAACCATAACTTTGTAGTTCAAATGACTATTTGAATTAGCCTAATTAAATTCATAATAATAATTTAGTACAAATTGAAATATTTCCAAAATTCTTTGTTGACTTGTGTATTTGATGAAATTTAGATTGGGCAGTCATGAATCGTAAATGGATATCTGCTAATCGGTTGAGTGAAGAATAAGCAAATAGGGTTAAGGAGATTATTAGATTTGATGTTGATTAACATGGTGCAAATAGTAATGAGTTAATTAGGTGTCTTTGTGTGAAATGTTATAGTGTTAAGAGAACGAAAATTGAGAAAGTAAAAGATCATTTATTTATTCATGGCACTGATAAAGGTTATACATAATGGATATGGTATGGTGCAAGGGAATTGTCTAGTATGTCTACTAGTTGTCAGGACAAGGTGTACTAAAATGATGAAATTTATGTGGATTTACATGATTGATTAGAGGATATAGTGCATAATGTTGTTGAAGATAATTTTATTGAGAGATTGTATATCCTTGAAAGCTTATTCAATGATGCAGGAAAGCCTTTGTATCCAAGTTATACTAAATTTGCATGATTATATGTTGTTTAAAGATTGTTCAACTTAAAAGGGGGAATAGGTTCAGGACCTTACTTGAAGTGTTGAAAGAAACACTTCCAAAAGGTAATGAACTTCCAAATAGTACTTACAAGGCCAATAAAATATTGTGCCTGATGGGTATGGAATATAAGATGATACATGCTTATTCTAATGATTGCATATTGTTTCGTAAGGACTACAAAAGTTTACATGAGTGTCCAAAATATGAGGAATTATGTTACAAATTGAAGAAGAATGATGTCATGAAATATAAAGGGGCTTTATTTAAGGTGTCATGGTATCTTCCAATAATACCAAGGTATAAATGCATGTTTGCTAATGCAAGAGATACTAAGAACTTAGCATGACATGCAGATCAGATGATTTCTAATAACAAGCTTCGACATCTTGTTGATTCTTCTCAATGGAAAATACTTGATTCATTATTTCCTAAATTTGGTAATGAAGCAAAAAACCTTAGGCTTGGACTTTGTATAGATGGAATGAACCCTCATGATGACCTGAGTAGCAAATATAGTCAATGGCTATTCTGTTGGTGATTTATAATCTACCTCCTTGGTTATGTATAAAGAGCAAGTGCATAATGTTATCATTAATGATTTCAGGCCCAAAACAATCAAGAAATGATATAGATGTCTTTTTGGCATTGCCTATTAAAGACTTCAGGATGATGTGGGATGAAGATGTGTCAGTATTTGATGGATATCATCGAGAGTCTTTTTAGTTGCATGCCTTGCTTTTTTGCACAATAAATGACTTCCTAGCTTATGGAAACTTGTCTAGATACAAAGTCAAAAAACACAAAGCATGCTCTATTTGTGAGAATGATACATCTTCTTTTCAACTTAAGCATGGAAAGAAGACATTGTATCTCTATCACTGAAGATTTCTTCCCTGGTCCCACCATTATCATCAGCAAAGAATAAGAAGGCTTTCAATGGGTCACCAGAGGATGGAAAAGCTCCAATGCCATTAATTAAGGACCAAGTTTATGAACGGGTGAAAAATATTGATGTCCTTTTTGGTAAGCCCTATACACTTGCTAGAAACAAGACTTCATGTAAAAAGAGGTCCATATTCTTTGATATTTCATATTGGTAAATCTTGTTTGTGAGATATAATCTTGATGTGGTGCATGTGAAGAAAAATATCTATGACAGTCATATTGGAACTCTTTTGAACATACCAGGTAAAACCAAGGATGGAGTCAAAACAATACTAAACTTGGCATAAATGGCAATACAAAAGGAATTAGCATCAGAGAAGAAGAGTCAACATATGTATTTGCCTATAGTCTCATACTATGTCTAGGAAGAAGAAAACAAGTTTCTATGTGTGTCTACATAGTGCTAAGGTGCCACAAGGGTATTCTTACAACATTAGAAGTCTTGTTTCAATGAAAGATTTGAAATTAATTAGTTTGAAGTTTTATGATTGTCATGCTTTGATGCAACAATTGTTACTAATGGCTATCTGATCAAGATTGCCTACACATGTGAGACATGTCATTACTAGACTTTGTTTTTTTTTCAATGCAATATGTAACAAGGTCGTTAACCTTGAGAAATTGGATGACTTGTAAAGGGAAGTTATTCTTATGCTATGTCAACTTAAGATGTATTTTCCACCTTCCTTTTTTTGACATCATGGTGCATCCAATTGTTCATTTAGCAAGAGAGATAAAACTATATGGACTAGTTTATTTGAGGTGGATGTAATCGTTTAAGTGATGTATGAAAATTCTAAAACGGTATGTGAGTAATTGACATTGGCCTCAAGGATGTATTGCTAAAGGCTACATAATTGAAGAGATTGTTGAGTTCTGTGATTAATACTTGTCAAATGCAGAAGCTATAAGAATGCCTATGGCTCGTCACAAGGGAAGAATTACAAATAAAGGTACACTGGGAACTCAAGTGGTGAGCATTAATCATGAAATATGTTTACAAGCATACCTTTATATCCTGCATAATAGTGAAGAAGTGAAGCCTTACTTAGACAAACATATAACCCTTATAAGAGAGCTGAATCATGGAAAAAATCAATAGTAGGTATAAGCTAAACACAACCATTCCTTCATCATTTAGGTTTGGAATTGAGTACATTTTAAGTTGGCTCAAACATCGAATGATGTTTTTAAAACTATTATATGGTTGCCCATGAGCTTTACATGGAGGTCTTATTTTATGATATGATATCAATGAGTATTCTTTCTACACAAAAGGATAGGATGGCAAGAGCATTATGCAAAATAGTGGGGTTACTTTTGTGGTTCAATCAACACATGTTTCTAGTCCTCAAGATAAAAATCTTGTTTATGCAAATATGTCATATTACAAGGTCATTGAAGACATATGGGAGCTTGACTATATCAAATTCAAGGTGCCTGTGTTTTGATGTAAATAGGTTAAGAGCAACAAAGATATCCAAGTCGATGAGTTAGGGTTCACGTTGGTGGATCTTAATAGGAAAGGTCATAATGGGGAACAATTCATAATGGCATTTCAAGCAAAACAAGTTTTTTATATCATAGGCCCAACTGATAAGAAATGGTTTCTAGTTTTTCAAAGGAAAAGATAGATAGCTAGTAATGGGGATGAAGAAGAGATAAGTAATTATTTTAAAGAGACCTCTCCTTTCTCTTCAAGGCTACGTTTGCTGAATGATGAAGGCAACTTGGAGGAGTTCTACATGTGAGATAATCATGGTGAAGGGGATGTGAGTTGACAATCCTCCTAAAAAAATTTAGGAAAAATTGAAAGGAATTGATTCTATTTATTAGAAATGATATATATATAATTTTTAGTTTAGATGTCTTATACTTGATATATTATGTGTTTAATGTATATGTGTATATTCTTAATTAGATGCTTATTATATTTGATTATGTGTTTATTGGCAGAAACTATCTATAATTTTTAGAGAGTGGCTAGAATTCTGTTAAGCATCAATCACATGAAGCCAACTGAATTGGGTGATCTTGTTTTTACTAAAGTCACACCTATTAGATAAACTGAGGTATGCAATTTCTTTCAAATAATTAATCATGTTTATTATATATATTATATTGTGGGCAACTTATATATAATTTTTAGTTTATATGGCTATTACTTGATATATTATGTGTTTATTATATATATGTTTATTTTTACCTGAATTGTACATATAAAAATACAACTTGGACATGGCACCACTTAAAAAATTTTCTTATCTGAAACTCTCATCAATGTCAGAAATTGCATTACAAGAAAAAACTTAACTGATGGAGAAACAATTGAAGAAATTTAGTCAGAAAGTAAGTAAAATGATATATTTTGATATTAATTAGTTTTGTAATATCTTAAATTTTTTGTTGATAAAATAAAAATATTTGAAGTTGTTGAAATTTGAATTATGTTAGGTGATTGTATATTTTGGTTTGATGGTTGATTCTGCCAAAATAAAATAACAACAGGTTTCTGTAAAAATGTAACTAGCTAGCAACAGGTTTCTATAAATATAGCCAACATCAAAGTTTTTTTTTAAAGAAAATGATGTCGATTGTTTGTTAAAAACTAATATCTTTATATTAAATAATGATGCCAATTTTTGTAAATAATAGACGTCTTTAGCCTATCTTGATGAAATATTTCAGTTTTTTAACACATCTAATATCTTCATTGGTTAAGAAAAGATGCCATTTTGTTTATAACAATTGATGTTTTAGTTGGACAATATATGTTAGTTATACATAAAAAAAAATGACCTATAAAAATCTTTTTCATATAGAAAGACGTTGGTTGTATATTACAAACTAATGTCATTTCCTATTTTACACATCAAATTTTTAACCAATATAGATTTTAATTATCTACTATGTCACTCAAATAGACGTTAGTTTCAAAATCAATGTAAAATATCTGAAAGAACCAACATGTATGTGTTTTTGTAGTAGTGAGAACTCAAAAGAACCAAAGAAGAGGAAATTAGTCAAAAAAAAATTTCTAGAAACTCCCCCTTTGATCTTTTCCAATAAATCTTTCCATGAAACATCTTAAAATCATTAAGAGAAGACGTAGGAAAGGTCAAAACCTAAAAGCACTACTGGAGCCATGGAGATCCCAAAGTGGCCAAACCTCCCTACTCCTTTTTCCTTGATTTTTGCTTTTAAAATCTAAAAGAAAATAGATGGGATTAAAGAGGAGATTGAGGAGACCAACATCTAAATCTGGTGAAGATTGGAGTTGGTTTACCAAAGGAAACTTTAGAGAGAAGTCTCTAGAGAGAGAAAGCTCCATTGTCTTTCATGGAGAAAATGAGATAAGCAAAGCAGGTAGCTTCCTTAGACTTTTTCTAAGCCTTGTAATAAGCTTCAATTTCTTAAGAAGGAAAACACCTTTTTGTTTTTATGTAATTATTACTTAACGGCAATATGATAATTTCACTTAGGAAGAGTATTTTAATAATTTTCTAGACAATGACATTTTAGAAATTTTCACTAAATGCTAAAGGGTATTTAAGCCCTTTTTCTTAGATTTTTCTAAATCACAAACATTTTGATAATTATAAGGAAAGGTATTTTAGTAATTGTATCCATCACATTAAATGTAATCATATCTACTTAACTATGTTTTTGTGATATCATATTGTTTTTTAGGATAATTTGATCTTTTCACCTTCACTATCATTATGGCTTAATTCATCAAATAAAGATAAAATTCCTTAGGTCATCGTCTACCCAAGGATGACATCATAATGGGAATAAAATAGCTTGAGCCATCACTTATCTAAAGATGATATCATGGTAAAGACAAAATAATTTATCTTATCCCCTACCTAAGAATGACATCATAATTTTCACCTTAAGGAAATTAGAAAAGGAAATGTTAATTTATTATTCTAACTATAATTGATTTTTGAACCTGATTATTTAATTGCTTTGAAACTTTAGGAAAAATTAGTTCATCTTTTAATCATTCTAATGGGCGTGAACTTGTTGCTACCTGATTTTCCGACTTTGCTATTTTCACGTGACAAAGTAGCTTATATTTAAAATTTAATTAATTTTTTAATTTCTTTCTAGCCTTTGACCGTCACTGAAACTTCATAGGGTATTTTATCTAGTTTCCAATATGTCTTTCCGTAACAGTTCGTTCCCTTACAATCTCAAGCTAAGTTGTTTTCTTGAGTTTGTTTTTTTGTAAGAATTTTTTATCCTGTCACCCTTTGCTTTCTACTTGACTATAGCCACAAGTATTTGTTCTGTAGTCTTTTCTGACTTATAGGAATATTTTTAAATTTTTCTAATATTACTAAGGTCACCATCTAGCATATTATATCTTTATGTAATAGATATTTTTTAACCTATACCTTTTTAGGGGCTCAATTGTTCCTATTTGGGTTATTTGAAATTTGAAAGGGGCTCAATTGTTCCTATTTGGGTTATCTGAAATTTGAAATATAACATTGGGTAACTGTATAACTTCACTAAGATTATGTTCAAATTTCATATTTTAGGTTTAATTTGATCTAATACCAATCAGTCGATCACCTCTTAATGACTAGCTCAATCCTTAGGAACCGACCTTTCAATTAATTGATTGCCCTTTTAAATTTATATTTGAGTCTAGTTAAATTAATCCTAAAAGATATTACAACAATGATGAGTTCAATATTTCTAATTGTTTTTTTCTTTAATCCATTTTGAATCGACAGATCAAAATATCCCAACAAAAGCATTTTTTCCTACAATATGACAAATAAAAATTAGTTTGGAAGTATAAACCTTTGCTGAAACTGAAAAGGTAAATTATAAAAGAAGAAAAATTGCCAAAGTGGCATAACCAAGGTTAAATAAGGTAGATTAGCACACACAACAACAACAAAATCAAGGTTAAATAATTTTTTTACCAACCGAAAAAACAACGATTTGTATATGATAATAAAAAATAAGATTTTTTTTCTTCAAACATCATCCCAAACGTTAAAATCTTCTTAATTGGTTAAGAAAGCCACAAATAAATTCCCTTTGTTACAATACGAAATCGTCAGAAGCAAAATAATACACATTCCAATAGTTTTAGTTACAAAAACAGATAAAAAAATAATAATAAGTAACAGAAACCAATGCAAGCCTCCCAAAAAAAATTAAAAACCAAAATAAAAATAGTTGTAAATCATTATTAAACCCAAAAAAATTCTCAATTTATTGACAATTTTTTATTGAAGCATAGAAAACTCATTCTAGCTTGTGGATAGAACAATAAGTTTAGCTTCCAGCAAAAGTCCAACTAAAAAACATGAGAAACAAAATAAAATAACATAGAAATGGCTAAAAATAACTTACCACTGTAGCTTCAAGGTATCAGCAAACCGGAAAGAGAAATGGCTTTGGAGGAACTTCAGACTTGAGGTTGCCTTCTTCACGAAGCTTTCATTAGGGTTTTATGTATGTGGAAGAAGAATAGTTGGAGAGAAGAAGGCACGGGCTACCTTTTTATCTTACCTTTCACTTTCTAGCTTTACTAAAAGTGCAGTTGCATTTTTGAAAAAGTGTAAACAGAGTTAACTTCTATTACCAATAAGGGAGGTTTGATCAATTTTCAAAAAACGAGGGTAAGTGTGTGATTTCTACCTTAATTAAGATGAGTGTAATTTACTGTTATTTAAAAACCTTTCTTTTTTTATTTTCACCCAAAAAGTAGCATTGTATATTTGTAAAGAGTTTGGCCACACAAGCTGATCCGAGCCTATAGTATTGCTCACAAATTGGTTTGATTTGCCACAAAGTTTTTTAATTTCTCTCTTATTTAATTTTTATTTTTATTTTTGTTCTTGACAAATTCAATTTCGTTCAATCAAATTCTTTTGTCTCATTACCTTTAATTTTGATAACAAAAGTAATGATATGAAAATTGAAAAATTCACAATGGAACCCTCTAATGCGTAACTAACCTGATTGTCTTGTCTTTCTATTTTTAAAATGATGTTATATGGTGGGTTTAGAGTATATAAAGCATCCACACAATCATTATAGGCATTCCATTAAATTTTAAGTGTCTACATCATCACTTTTATTAACAATATTAGATACAGATGAAAAAAATATCTAATTAAATGAAATTGAAAATAAAAATTAAATAGACACAAAATATTGAAAAAAAAAATATTCGTATGCCATACTGTAAAATATTGTTTTTGCCCTTAAAACATAAGCTCATCTAGAAATGGTCTTAAAGAGGCTAGCCATGGACTATATCTATATAAAAAGAGAAACCACTGATGTCATACTAAAATACAATATGGATTCTCATGAAGTATTTTTCCTCCAAATTATATTTGGTCATATTTTATATTTAAAATATAATCATAATTTTAAAAATAATTTTGAAATATAAAATTTAGTATTAAAATTTTATTTTACGTCAAGAAAATTTAAGATTAAAATAATATTATGTTGTTGTAATTTATATTATAAGTGAATTAATGAAATATTTCCTATTTTTTATTATAATCATTGATTTACTCATATTATAATGAAATGTGTTTTTAAATGTAATATTATACTGTTACAAATTATGCAAAAAGTTAATATATGTTTAATTTTTTATTTTTTTAACATAAATAAAATTTTATTGCTAAAGTTTATATTTTATCATTATTATTATTATATTTTAAATATAAAATATAACATAATATTATATTATTGTAATGAGAAGTGTCCCATATTTTTTTTATTATAATCACTTATTTGCATTTTATATAAAAAATTAATATGATTAAAGATGTTTTTAAACATAATATTATATTGTCTCATTTTATAATCATTGATTTACTTATATTATATGCTTTTAAATATAATATTATAAAAATTTAAAATTTTTTTATAGTAATATTATATTGTTGTGATTTATATCTTTATCGAAATTAAAATTATTTGATTTAGAAAAACTACCTTTTTAAATTTTGGGGAGATTACATATTTTAAATTATATATTATTTGATCATATTTTTTATTTCAAATATAATTATAATACTAAAATAGGAAATTTAGTAATAAAAATACTTATTTTCATTACTAGATTTCCCATTTTTATGACTAAATCTTCTCTATTGGAATTATGATTATATTTTAAATATGAAATATGATCAAATATATTTTTGAATGTAATATTATATTATTTCAAAGAGACATACCCCATTTCTTTTATTATAATAATAAATTTGTATTGACAGTAAAATCTGGTTCTGTGGATGTAGATCTTAGTCAATACCCAAATTGTGAGTAGTAAGTGTGTAAGTGGGGAGTAAGGAGAATGAAGGAGAAAAAGAACGGACAGTAGAAGTGTCTTTATTGTAGTTCAGCTAAAGTCAGATCGGCCCTTACTTCCACGTTAATTATATTCGCCTTTAAGTGGTGGTTTCACTATTCATATTGACAAAGTTACAATATAAAAGCCTCTCTCATTATTTTGACAAAGCTTCTGCCTCTCTTCCGGGGAGTCCCCTTATAGTGGTCTCCCTCCTCATATTTATAGACGTTAGGAGGTTACAAATGTAAATTAATAGGCTGTAAATATGTTACATCAAATATTAAATGTAAAAAACAACATAGGCTCCTGTAAGTCGGCTTAGACAAATTGCTTCCTACGTGTGGGCTCCTCAGGCTAGTGTTTGCAGAAAGGCTTTATAGATTGTCTATGAGCCCGTGTGTTTTTGGTTTTGACCTTAGCAAGCATATGGCTAGGAAGGAGGTGTGCTTTGCAAGCTTGTGCTCCCTTTTTGGGTTCACTTCTGGCCGGAGGTCGGCAATCTAAAGTTTCTGCTTGGCAATGGGAGCTCACATGGGATAAGCTATTGGTCATGCGAGCTGGGACTTATCTTCAGTGAGTCAGAACTTCTGTATTGGCCTCATTAATGAGCTAGGGTTTCCACCCAAAACTTGTCATGTCCCGAGCTCATAGCTAGCAGGCCAGTGCCTCCTCTGTGCGACCTTAGCTCTTTGAGTGATCTGGGCCTTTCTTGGCTGGGCTTGTCTTCTATTGGGCCTTCACCAACCCATTTCAACTAATACCGGAAATCACCTATAACATTAACCCCCAACTCTCAACTCGTTTTGTGAACTTGGAATTGTAACTTGTGGGCTAAAGTTGGGAAGTGCAATGTCATTGTTCAAATTCTTACTTTGTCTCTTAGTCTACCTCCATCATCATTATCGTATTTAATGCACACTTTGTCCAAGACTGCTGATTCGATGGAGGCTGAATCAGGGGACTTTTTGGAACCATCAGATGTTTGGCAATCGATTATTTTTCTAAATCTAATGGTTGGACGATCAGGGATATAAAAGATCAAATACGGCATTCATCCCCTTCACATTCCTCTGACATGCTACCTTTTGGACTTTCGAACAACGGTTGCCGATCTCATTTCTGTGCTCCATCAATTCTGCCTATGTTGCTACGGTGAATCGGCCATTCTAATCAGAACTTCCTTTATCTTTAATTGGTCTGGGATTCGATTTGCTCTTTTATCACAATAAGTTTTCCTCGAACTCTTGCTTTCAAAGCTTATTATGGGTTTATGGTATTATCTAGTCAGATAATGATTGTTTGCTGTTGGGCATTCTGCTTACTACTTTATAGTTTGTAGATTGTTAGGTTAAACTTTCTACCTCCTTAGGGACTTAGTAGTCTAATGGGATTTATTAGCTTAACCCCTTTAGGTTTTTGATAGTTATGGCATTAGTCCTGGTGGCTTAAGGCATATACATTCTACTACATAGGAGGGCTTTGGTTAGAGTAATTGTTTTAGGGATAGTCTGCTGATAAACAAGTAAAATACCTATTAATTTGTTAATTATCACCTCTTGATTAGTTATTAATTTGTGGTTTTATTACACTTTTTGTTTTAGTTTAGTCCATTTGTTCATTGGTATTGCTGTAGTTTGTATTTGTCTTTTCAGGTTAGCAAAGAGGCTTTAAGAAGAGGATGAAAGTAGAGGTTTGAAGCACACTTAAATTGAGGGGAAGCTAGGAAAGACACCATGTGAAGAACCCAAGTCAAACCATGATTGAAGCTAAAGAAAAACAAGAAGCCAGCACCAAGCATGGCCTGGCCATGTCCTGGGATATGGCCGTGTTTGGTGCAACATCTAGCAAAAATTTAGCAAGCTTCTAGCCCAAAACATGGCCAGCCTGTGTCCTGAACCATAGTCGTGTTCCAAGCCTGAAAACTATTATATAAGCTGATCTTAGGTAGCCTGATATAGACATTAGTCATTCATTAATTAGGATTACTTAGATTATGAGTTTCTTGATCTTCTTAAGAGTTCTTTGAGTTAAATTTAGGATTCCTTCTTTATTTTAAGTTCTTACAACAATCCTAGTTTACATTCATCTATGTTTTCTTTCATCTTCATCTTTTCTTTCTTTCTTTCTTTGTTCTAAAACATTATGTAGTTTCTTTCATTAATGAATTTGATTTTTATCTCTATCATGTCTAAGTAGTTATCTATTCTAGGATTAGGAATAATCCAATTATGATTCTTTAATGCTGATGATTGATTTTCTATTATGATTACCTAGTTTAATTTGATTTAACTATTATGCCTGCTATGTTCTTGATAAAGTATTTGGCCAATGTTTTATCTTGTTTTAGGTAGGTAGTTGAAGTACCGAAAATAGAAGATTATCACCAGAAAACTAATAGTTGAATAAAGAGATTTTAATTACGAAAGTAGATTAAGTTTTTTTAGGATTTGAATCAGTTTGCATAGATCTTAAAGGGTTTAAATTAATCTAAACCACAAAAGTAGGCAATTGGGTTAATTTAAATACTATTATTAGAC
>JANHAO010001286.1:0-33937 GCA_026873985.1 Saraca asoca
ATGATGCAAAAGAACTAAAGAAAGAACTTAAAGAAAGAATGCAGATGCAGATGAAAGAAAGCAAATAAAGTAGATATAATGATCAACAAAAGAAAGATGATGATGCAGAAAAACTAAAGAGCAAATGCAAATAGAAAATAAAAGAGAAAGATGAAGAAGAAGAAGAAGAAAGTAGAGTAGGTAGAAGATGAAAAACTTAGAAAACTTCAATAAAATAAAACTGTAGCTTTTCAAAATCTGAAATAAAATCTACATAAACTGTTTGAAAGGAAACCTAGAGCAATAAAGAAGAGAAAAGAGAAGAGAGAACTAACCTAAACCTAATAGAAGGATTCTAAATTATACATGTATAAAACTAATTACAAAGGATCCTATTTATAGCCTTTTTATGCATTCACCATGGCTGAGCTTCAAAACATGAGCTGGGTGTGCTTCATGAGATTATATTTATTAACTTAAAATGGCCAACTTGTAACACGGCCTAGCCGTGCTTGGGCAACACGGCTGTGTTGCGTGCTGTTTCTTTGAGTTTCTTCACGATGTCTTCTCCAGGATTCTTCCAGCACCTAGCAGGGCCAGGCCATGTTAGGTAGCACGGTCGTGCTCTGGGCATGATCTTCAATTTCTTCGATTTTGCTTCCCAAACTTTCTTGCAGCACCTAACATGGCTTGGCCGTGTTCCATGGCACGGCCGTGCTAGGTGTATTCTTCATGTTTTCTTCAATTTTTACTTGTTTCTTGCATGTATTCTCCTTCTATCCTTTCCTTGATCTAAATCCATCTTCATTCTTCAAGTTTCTTTCTCCTTGTTAGGCCTTTTTGTCATCCTACATGAAAAACACAAACCAAGAGCAGTATTGAGGACAAAACATAAAATCAAAGTAAAAACACTAAGAAAACACAAAATACTATTAACAAAATGCACCAAAACTACCTTATTTTTTTTACCCTTTTGCCCATTTATTAGGTAGACAACCATTTTTGGTTCCTTTGCTTGATATTCCCCTTTCACGTGACAAACGATGAGTTAAGGGTCATTGAAGATTTTCAAATTTTCAGCTCGTTCCTCCTTTGCTAGATGGAGTCATGTGAGCAATGCTTCATATTCTGCTTCATTATTAGTAGCTCAAAATTTGAACCTGAGAACACAGAGGATTTTATGCCCTTCTAGGCTGATTAAAAGGATTCCTGCTTCTACATTTTGCTCATATGAGGACCCATCTATATAGAGCTCCCACTATGGTCCTTCAGAAGTTTCCACCTTTTCCCTACCATGTCTGATAAATTTTGCTATGAAGTTAGCTAGGGCTTGTCCTTTAATCGCTGATCTTAATTTGTAGTGGATGCTAAATTGGGCAAGCTTGATTGCCCACTTAAGCAAACGACCTGAGGTGTCCATTTTCTGGAGAGTCTGTCTTAATGGATACTAAATAAGCACCTCAATGGTATAGGCCTGAAAGTAAGGTCATAATTTTCTAGACACGACAACAAGACAGTAAACAAGCTTCTCTATGGGAGTATAGTTTTCTTCTGCATTTAGCAACCTCTTGCTTACATAGTACACTGGGAGTTATGCTATGCTTTCTTCTCAGACAAGGGCTGCACTAATAGCATGTTGAGATACTTCCAAGTAAAGAATGAGCTTCTAACTTTCTTGCAGTTTGGACAACAATGGAGCTTGACCCATGTTCTCTTTTAAGTGCATAAAGGCAGTTTTCCACTCTTCGATCCATTCAAAGCATTTTGCTTTCCTTAGGATGTTAAAGAACGGTAGACATCTATCTGTTGCTTTTGAGATAAATTTGCTAAGTGCCATAACCTGACTAGTTAGGCTCCGAATGTCTTTGATCCCGGTTGATGATCTCATATTGATGAGCGCTTTGATTTTCTTTGGGTTTGCCTCTATTCTTCTGTCATTAACCATGAAATCAAGAAATTTTCTCGAGGCTACTCCAAATGCACACTTAAGTGGATTCACTTTCATTCGATATTTTTTTAGGATCTAGAACATTTTATCTAGATCCTTTACATGATTCATGACCTGTCCAGACTTTACAAGCATATTGTCTACATAGACCTCCATAATCTTCCCAATCTGATCTTTGAACATCATGTTGACCAGCCGTTGGTAGGTTGTTCCTATATTTTTAAGCCCAAAAGGCATCACCTTGTAGTAGTATAATCCCTGATCCATGATAAATGAGGTGTGCTCCTTGTCTTGAGGCTCCATGGGTATCTAATTATACTCAAAGTATGCATCCATAAAACTGAGGAGCTAATGCCCGGCCGTCATATTAACAAGCTAGTCAGTCCTTGGTAAGGGGAAGCTATCCTTTGGGAATGCCTTGTTGAGGTCCGTGAAGTCGATGCATGTCCTCCACTTTCCATTCTTCTTTTTCACTAAGACAGGGTTAGCTACGTAGACTGGGTAGTGAGCCTCCTAGATAAATTTATTAGCTAGCAGTCTGTCTACTTCTTCTTTCAAGATGTTAGAGCGCTCAGCGGTTAGTGGTCTCTTTTTCTGATGGATTGGCTAGTGGTGAAGATCAATATTCAACTTATGTGACATAATTTTGTGGTCAATCCCCACCATATCCTTGTGATTCCAAGCAAAGACATCCAAGTTTGTTTTGAGGAAATCAACCAACTGGACCTTTACGTCAGGGGGTAAGTTCTTTTCGAGCTTGAGGCATTTCTCGTCATCTACCTTGCCAACCCTTGTCTCTCTGAGTTCTTCTATTGGTCCAGTCTCCTTGCCTACTTTCAGGTCATAGGGGTCAAGATCGTGACTGATCCTAATTGAGCTTGGAGCTTGGGGTTCTTCATTAGATACCATATTAACTCTTTTTCCCTTCTCCCTGAGCTTAACAGCGTCCTCATAACATCACCGGGCTGTGTACTGCTCACCTCGTACACATCTGACTCCATTTGAGGTTAGGAACTGCACTATCAGTGTCCTAGTGGACATAACCAGATCTAAATCATTCATCACTAGTCGTCCCAGCACTATGCTGTAAGCTGAAGGGTAGTTTACGACCAAGAAGTCAGCTAGAACTGTGGACTGACGGTCTTTGTCTCCCAGAGTGATAGGAAGTTTGACTTACCCTACGGGAAATATTGCATCACTAGTGAAGTCAAAAAGAGGTTCGGGCGAAGGTTTGAGATCACTTTGGTTTAATCCCATCTATTCAAATCACCTTCTGTACATGATGTTGACTGAGCTACTGGTATTTAACATGATCCATCGTACTTCAATGTTGTTGACCTTGGCTCTAATGACGAGAGTGTCATTATGAGGGGATTGAATTCCCCGTGCGTCATCATCTACAAAGTTGATGTATTCTGAAACAACCATGGCTTTCTTAGCGGGTTTGTCAAACTCATAACCCACAGATAAGACATAGCTCGCATTTCATACATACTATTCACGTAAGCTGTGCGAGATTCCTATGATGTGCGGCCCTCCATGGATTGTGAAGATGGTTTTGACCATTGCTGTTTGCTCTTGTTCAGCATTTTGGGAAGGTTGTGCTGTCTGCTACTGAGGTCGCTGACCCGCAGGTCACACCACATAATCTTTCAAGTGACCTCTCTTGATCAAGTCCTTGATTGCAGCTTTGAATGACTTGCATTCAGAGGTAGTGTGCCCAATGTCATTGTTGTAGGCACAAAACCTGTTGGCATCCTTATACTTTGAAGGGGTCAATAGGGGCCTAGGTCGCTCGAAATTCTCCTTGTGCTTTTCTGTGATGTATATCCTCTCCAGAGTATTAGACAGGATACTATAATTATTATGGCGACCTCGGGGTTCAGGTCACTTTGTCCTAGCTTTCTTAGTAGGTTGGGCACCCGCATCATTGGTCTGACCCATTCTACTCTTGCCACAATTGTTCCTTCTCCCGTTTTGGTTGAAAGTAGAGCCACTCACTTTGTGTTTTTGTCCAGACTTTTTTGGATCAAAAGTTTCCTACCACCTGACTTCTTTAGCGGCCCTCTCATAGAATTTCCCCAAGCTTTTCACCGGGGATTTGTATATACTTTCATATAGCTTCCCGTCTCTACGAAGTCCCGTTGAAATCATTGTGAAGATGCTGTCGTCGAAGGGATTCTCCACGTTGCTAACCTTACATCGAAATCTCACGATGTAATCCTTCAATGATTCATCCCTCCATTGGAAAATTATCGCCAGGTGGCAAGATGGTGCGAGCGGCTTCTTGAGGGCTCTGTATTGGTCGATAAATTTATTTTGGCATTCCTCCTAGTTGTTGATGTTGTGAGTTGGAAGACCTTTAAACCATGCTCATAGCTCATCCTTGAGAGTAACTGAAAAGACTCGGCACTTAACTAGGTGATTACTGGTTTGGAAGTCCATCTGGATGTTGAAAGCATCTAGATGGTCATACGGGTCACTTCTTCTATTATATAGTGGGATAACAGGAACCTTAAATAGAAGGGGGAGAGGTTCTATCTCGATTTCTTTGGAAAGTGGGGTTCTAACCTCATAACGACTTGATCGATCTTGGGTCGAAGGACATTTCTCCAACCATTGCACCTTTTGCATTAGCTCCTTGATCATTAAATCTTGAACTTCAGATCGTTGATTCCTGCCACTATCATGACCCACCTTCGAGCCTTCGGTGTGGTGTGAATTCCCAGGTCACTGATTTCCATCGTGCTTGTGAGCTCATCATCCTTCCATTTCAGGTCGTGAGCTGGAGGAATGATCTGAATCGGCCCGCTGGGCTCTTTCTCCAACTGGTTTTTCCTTTTGTCCTGGTATCTCTCCTTGTAGCTCTCAGACCACTTCCGTGACTGGGATGGCTTCACCTTGCTTTTGTGCTCTTTGGGTATGTGCTTGAGCCAACGCCTTGACTACATCGGCACCGTACTCTCGAGCGCTTCTTGGCGTTGATGTAGAGCCCGTACGCCATCAGGCTCCGGAAGGATGGAGGAAGTACTCACTAGGATTGGGTTTTCGTCTCCAGGCATGTTTCGTTGTTCATCTCCATGGCTGCCTGGGTGGTTAGTGGCAGCATTAGAACTCTTAGTTTCTCTTCTTCTTGCCATCGTGATTGATCGGTGAGTAAACAAAAGAGTAATCTAATCCTACCGGGTGTGCCAAAATATTGATGATCAATTTTGGTAATCGGTGAACTGAGGATTATGAAAACCAAACTACTGTTAAGAGTGCAAAGAATGTAAGAGGATGGCAAGAGATTTAGAGGAAGAGCAGAGAGAACATAGAGAGTTTTATCGTGGTTCGGCTAAAGTCAAGATGACCCTTACGTCCACGGTGGTTATATTGGCTTTGAGTGGTTGTTTCACTATATAGTTTTACAGAGCAATAGTACATATGTCTATGGTATTCCTGCAGAGTCTACATGAATTTTTTCTATCTCTTGATACAATGACTCTCCTCCCTATTTATAGACATAGAGAGGGTTACAAATGTAATTTGATAAACTGTAAAAACTATCATTACTACCGTAGCGAGCAATAAATGCTTGGCGTCGGGCAATTAACGTAGGGCAAATCATTATTGATTTTTTGGGAACTGATTTGTTAGTCGAAAGTTTGATCTAGGCTGTTGATTGGACATTCTGCAATATGGCTGAAGGGGAGCTCGCTAGGCATTCTGCTCTTGCCCAGTGACCTAAACTCGTACTGAGGGGAGTTGCCGTCTGGCTTCCGCGACCTCGTTCTAGAGGTCATGGGCCTCTTTCTACTGGATCAGCCTATGGAACCATTAACTAGCCTATTGGACTTTGGCCAGCCCAATTCACTTGGTTCCAAAGAATACCCATAACATTTATATATATATATATATGTTATAGGCAATAAATGATCTTAAGAGAATAAGACAAACTCGAGTCCGGTAGAGGCCAAGTTACCCTCTCACTAAGGATGCCCAGCGAGAATCATCTCGTTTATCGCCCGAAAGTGACGCGACGAGGTCTTTACGAGACTGGCTCGCTAAGCAACCGACTATTCGGCCCGAACTCGCTATCCCGCTACAGCAACACCAAGCTCGCTACAGCGATCCTCCACAACAATCCCAAGCTAAGGATAACAGACATATCGCACGGTGAAATAATATCGAGCGGCAGATACACATAAGTGTCAGTCCACAGTTGACAAGAGGGGCCCACCCCGTAGACAGAAGCCTATAGTGGCCGAATTGCAAGAGTTTGTCTGTCTTTTCCATTTATTTCTTGATGTAAAATAACTATAACTTGTAATTAATGTTTGTAACCCTCCCTTCCTCTATAAATAGGAATGCATTGTTAGAATAGAGGGGGGAGGTTAGAAACTTGTATGCCAAAACTCTATAAAAATATCTTCTCAAATATCAATAAAAGCTCCGTCGTGGACGTAGGATCCGGTACCGTCCGGATTTAGCCGAACCATATTAAAAACACTGCGCCACCTTCACCCTCCTCCTTCTTCCTCTCCCTTCATCTCTTCACATTTCGGGGAGCGGCATTGAATCTGCGAATTCACCCCCTCTGTTGGTCAGAATCTGGGACTCTCCGTACGAATCAAATTCCGACGTTAACAATAAATATATATACACACATGCACATTTTAATTATTATTTAGTTAAATTTGATTATTCACTTGGGATCAAATTCTAACCAAACTTAAAAAGGAGAGCTTTGATCTTGTTAAAGTTCATAATATTTATAAAGTATAATGAGTAACCCCCTTTTTCTATTATTGTAAAATTCAATTTTTTTATCAATTTTTTCTTGTGAAATATTAATATTTCTTATCATTTAATCCTTTGTATGAATGTTAATAGAAGAAATTGAATAAATTAATATTTTACAGAAATAATATTAATAATAAATATTTTACAGAGATTTAAATTGGGAAAAATTGAATTTCCAGGGACAAAACACCTCATTTTTGTTGAGTTATGCTCAGCAGGCAGGAGCGAGAAAGTAGGCGAAAATATCAATCACCATGTACGGCTGTGAATCAACCAATCGGGCAAAGGGAAATGTAAGTCTGTTATTAAACCAAGTCAAATCACAATGCGTTTGCCGGGAGTCGAACCCGGGTCTATTGCTTGGAAGGCAATTATCCTAACCGTTGGACTACAAACGCTGGTTGATTTGTTGGTTCTTGCTATCGAAAATATTGAAATTCTGCTTTTTTTATTTTTATATAATTTTCTTTTGTCAATCTCGAGACTTTTGATTCAAATTTTGGATTCAGCATCTCCGTATGCGTGGTGTGCTGTGGCGGAGTTGGAGCCATGGAGGCATTTGCTCTGAGAAGTTTAATATCTTCAGCAACTCAAAGCTTTTCTTCAAATAGATCAAAAACATTAAACTCACCTTTTCATCTAAGAAGGATTTCAACTCAACAAGTCAGGCCTTTCGGCTTTCCTGCTCGGCTTCTTGCTAAACAATCTGATCTTCAAGGTACATGAGAATTTCTTTTTTACTAGCTAAGACGATATATATATATATATTTTGGCTATTAGAGAAAAAAACAACTAATTTCTCCCTTTCCCCTTATTCTTGGCAAGATTTATGTAAAATCTGTCAGCCGATTGTATAATTAAATGCCTGTTAAAGAACAATGCTCTACCTGTAAGCATATGTGACAGAATTAACAAATGATTTTTTTTTTTAGCAAATGAAATATTGAAGTGTGGGGTGTGCCTCAAAGCATCATTGTATTTGATCTGGTGTGGTAATTTTGGGTGTCCACATGTTGAAGAACATCATCTGTTTTGAGTAATCACGTTTTAGTTAATGTTAAACATCCAATGCTTTAGAATGATACATATTACTCATTCAGCTTGGATTTTACCAACCTCTGATAGCAAGTTGATTCTCATAGGCTCATAACCTATGTGATGGTACAACTAATCATTTATATACTTCTTTGATGCAAGTTGTTATGGACTCAAAGCTACCCACCCATCAAATTTATTGCGCGAATACAACTTAGCTCTATTGACAATCCTGATTTTTAGCTGCCATTTTTCCTACAAAATCCTTAGTTCTTACCAGGCTCCTGCAATAGACATTCATTTTTCATTTTGCAGTGCATTTATTCTCAGTTTTTCCTTTCCAATTTTTTGAACAAGGAGAAGGTAACTCAAGACTATATATTATCTATATAGCAAGTATGACAGCTAGAGTAGGCACATTGCTTCTGATGCTTAAGATTCTATTTCATCTTCAGATCTCTAACGTGCCAGTACCATAGATTTTCAGAGCTATGTGAGGCCTTCACGTCTTTTGCCAGCATCAGATGTGAAACTCTGCACAAGTGCCTTAATAGAAAAGATTTGCCTGTCTTTGAAGGAGGATAAATCAAAGTCTTTATTTAGGGTGAAGTTAGGTACCAGTAACATATATGGCTCAAGTTTAAGCAATTTAAATGCTGGGATTCTCCTATGCGTGATAGATGAAGATGGCAATTCCATGCTGCAGAGGATACCTGCAAGTTTGATGACCGGCCATTTCACAGACTCTGGGGATATAAATGATGTTGACATGTTCCATTTTCAAAGAGGATCTGTTGATGAATTCATCTTTGAGGGTCCTAAAATTTTAAGAGTTAAAGCTCTTTGGGTCAGTGTTGAATCAGGTAAGTTTCTAATGGAGATTTACTTTATTGTCTGTAATCTACAATTAGAGTATCTTTGAATAAAACATCTTTATCTGCCAATTTTACTAATGAGAAAAATCCATATTGCATTGTTGTGGGCAATGCTTTTACCACCAATTATGGCTCTTTCCAATTTGCAGTGTAACTTTGGGTGTGCCCATGTTGATCCATGCTTACAAAAGCCTTCTAAGTTCTAACAACTACTTTCTTCTCTTTTTCTAAGGTCAGGCCAGTGGCGACTAGGAAGTGTGTCCTTAACTGTTATTAGTTGTGAATGTCAACATTCATCATTGCAAGAAGAAGATGGGGTATATCAGTACACTGGTTTCCAGTATGACTTTGAGCTTGAGGATGTTTTGCTTGGTGAGGGAAGTGATTCTTCCATGCTGGAATTAAGACCTAGCCTTGTTACTGAGCTGGCTGGCAACGACCCCTTCATCTTTTTCAGCAAAGGCATTTCTGATGGTACTCCGCTCTTAAATCCTGAGATTTCAAATGAGGAAAGCATGAAGGAATATGCAGATTTGAAGTTGTCATTGCTATTGTATGATGCTATACTGATCATTTTTGGTACATCTGTTGCTTCCATCTCAGCTGGTGAAAATTCTGGGGTTGCTTTCTTGATTGGGGGGATCGGTGGCTTCTTGTATCTACTACTTTTGCAAAGATCCGTTGATCGGTTGCCTGCTTCAGAATTATTCACCAGTAACAGAAGAGGAACAAATCCAAATTTTGACGGATTCAAGGGGCCCATATCAGGTGTGGCATTGGCAATAGGTTTTGCCATATTTGCGGCGAGGTATATCTCAGGAGATCTTCAAGTGACGCTGACACCAAAGGAACTCGTTGTCGGAATGATGGGGTTTCTTGCCTGTAAGGTCTCTGTAGTATTGGCTGCATTTAAGCCCATAACAATAGGTCTGAAGTTGCCAAATGATATGTAATTTTTACCTGCATTGCCACTGGTGCAGCATGAAGGCAACCAGCTGTACATATGTAAGAAAATTTACCATCTTAAAAAAGTTGATAATTTTAGATTTGCACTCATGTGATGCATTTGGTTGTCTTCGTATCTAATGACTTTCAAATAACGTACTCAGGTCAAGTCTACAAAGGAATGATAGCTCTCATCAACCATTGTTGCTTCATCCTAAAGCATAACCCTAGTACTTATGAAAATTTACAAAAATGTAAAAATAAAATAGAAATTTCTAAGAAATCAGTGAGTCAACCTTTCCAATTTTTTGGATCTCAAAAAACCAAAATTTTATTTTATTTTCAAAGAAATTCTTGGATAAATGGTGATGGTGTTTAGATTTAATCACTTGTTTGATATCTATAAAGGTAAGATTTCATTTTTTTTTGAAATAAATTTAATTTGAAATGGTATTTAAATTGAAGTTTAATATCATTTCATTTTATTTATGATTCAATTTTTTTAATTATATTTGTGTTATTATAAAATTCTTCAAAATTTCTGTTGACATCAAAACCTAATCAAAAGATTTCTGTCCAATATCACCTTAGACTGCAAGTTGAATATGAAAGAAAGTGGAAAAGAAAGACACTGGAAGAGAAGAAAAATAACAAATACCAGGAGTTTTATCGTGGTTCGGTTAAAGTCAAGTTGGATACAATCCTGGGATCTAGTAGCAAGATCGGGGTATTGGAGGCCAAAGAGTTCTCCATCGGAAGGATGGTGGGATACGTAGCTCACCATGGCTTGGTGGTAAGTATTGCTTCTTGTCTTGATCATCCTGTTTACTTTGTAATCTAACCTTGCTGTTCGTTCTCGTAGAGCTTATTGACACTGATGACGATTGATAAAGCGCTTCAAGGCCAGGATGATGAGAAGTCTGATCTTGTAGACGAGCTGGCGGTCTTGATAGCCGAGGTCCTGGAGTTGAGGGACAAAGTTAAGGAAATGGAAGCTGCTCTGTCTCGCGAGGTAGCGTATCGCAAGGCTGCTGTTTTGAATCTTAGCCTCGCAACCAATGATCTGAATAAGGCCAGGATAGAGCTGGATGAGGCTTAGTAGCAAGCGCAGAAAGCGATGAGAATGGCCGAGGTTGCTGAGCAGAGGGCGAGATCCGCAGAGCAGCGAGCCAAGGCTGCCGTCGAGGAGTTGGGGGTGTTGAAGAGGGAAGTTGATCTTGCTAAGGAGGAAACGGCCAAAGTCAAAGCAAAGATAACTTTGTTGGTGACAGAAATGGCCAAGGAAACGAGGACCAAGACTTGTGTAGCTTTCTTCTATACTTTATGAGAGGAACATCCAGAGCTAGACTTCTCTTTCTTTGGCCCGCAAGCTCTAGAGGCTGTGGATCAGTACAAGAGGAGAGTTGCCAAGGCCACCTTATCAGGGAAGGGATAGAGTGCTGAAATCCAAGCCTCTCATGCGGAAATTGTTGTTGCTGAGGCTACCCCGACGGCTGATGTTCCTGATGCTTCGATTCCTGAGCTCTAATATCGTGAAGACTTGGCTCCCGAAGCTCCAACCTCTTAAAATATGAACTTTGTAATTTTGAATCTCTTTTCTAAGATTTATAACAGACTTTACGAATTATTTGTATGGAATGATTTTGCTATGATGAAAGCCAGACACATTCTTCTTCGTTACTTTTTGACTTTCGTGCTTGAACATGCGATATTATTTGTTCATACTAGGACGAGAGTTCAACATGCTATATTGACTGTTACTATATTGCACAACACGCTACTTTGCATAGAATTCTTCACAGATCTTATTCTACAAAAATTCAAAGAATTACATAGACATTTACAATAGACCAACTCTTATATGCGCTAGGACACTTGTTAATAATAGCAACGAAGGTGCTCGGCATTCCAAGCTCGGGGGAACTCTACCCCATTCATGTCCGCTAGATGGTAAGCTCCATCTTCTATGATCTTTTTAACAAGGTACGGACCTTCTCAGTTCGATCCTAAGGTCCCCTCGCTGGGTTTGTGTGCTCCAGGAAGAACGAGACACAGGACAAGGTCGCCGAGCTTGAACTTTTGAGTCCACACTTTGCGATTGTAGTGCCTCATAATGGGTCGTTGGTAGGTAGCTATCCTGAGGCTAGCTATCTCTCTTGCCTCTTCTATAAGGTCCAGGTTCGTAGTGAGTAGTTGACCATTGTCCTCTAGGTTGAAAGCGATTCTTCGCTGTGTTGCGACCTCTAGTTCTACTGGGATCATTGCTTCACATTTGTATACCATAAAAAAGGGAGTCTCCCCTGTAGAGCTACAAGTCATGGTCCTGTAGGCCCAAAGCACCTTCTACAATTCGTCCACCCAGGCTCCCTTTTTAGCTTCTAACTTAGTCTTCAAGATCCACTTAATGATCTTGTTGACAGCTTCTACCATGATCTATGGCTGCGAAGCTTTTAGTGATTTTGAGGTCGTCACAGAACTTTAGGAACTGTTCGCTAGTAAATCGAGTCCCATTATCGATCACAATCTGCTGAAGGACTCTAAACCTGCAAATAATATTGTTCCATACAAACTTTTTGACCTTGGAAGATGAGATTTAGTGAGTTCTTTTGCCTCTGCCTACTTGGTGAAATAGTCTACGGCTACTATCACATGTTTGCAATTTCCTTGAGCTATAGGAAGTGGACTGATCAAGTCCATTCCCCAGGTCGCGAATGGCCACAGACTGGTCATTTGTCTCAGGTAGGCTGGCGGAGCCTATGGCATCTTCGCGAACCTTTGGTACTTATCACACCTCTTGACAAGGTCTATAGCATCCTACTTCATTGTCGGCCAGTAGAATCCCTGTCGAAGAGCTTTTTGTGCCAAGGACAGCCCACCAGCATGGTTTCTGCAATGGCCTGCATGAATCTCCTCTAGGATAGTGTTGCAGTCCTCACCATCAATGCATATCAGAAGTGGGATTGTGAACCCTCTCTTGTATAGTGTGTCATCGCAGATGTAATATTTGGCCACTCAAGCTCGCAAACATCACGTTTCGAATTTATCCTCTAGTAATTTATCATTTTGCAGGTAATCTAGGATCGGATTCATCTAGGAGTTTGGCGTTCTGGCAATCGCCATTACGATATTTTATTGCTCCATACTTGGGGATGATAGGAGCTCTACCGAGATTGTTCCTAAGAGATCAACATCTTCAGTAGTGGACAGGCAAGCCAAGGCATCGACGTGCATATTTTGAGCTCGCGGTATTTGATTGATCTCATATTATTGGAAGGAACTTAACTACTCTTGGAATTTTTGGAGATAGCTTATCATCTTCGACCCTCGGGCTTGGTATTCACCTTTCACGTGGCAGGCAATGAGTTATGAGTCGCTAAAAATCTTTAATTTTTCAGCTCGCACTTCCCTAGCCAATTGCAATCCAGCCAGTAATGCCTCATACTCAGCTTTGTTATTAGTGGCTTAGAAGCCAAATCTTAAAGTACAAAAGACCTTGTGCCTCTCTAGGCTGACAAGAAGCACCCCTTCTCCAGCCTTTTGGTCACTTGACGACCCGTCAACGTATAATTCCCACCATTGGGCCTCAGGAATTTTCACCTCCTCTTGCACGGGTCCTGTAAATTCTACAATGAAGTTGGCCAGTGCTTGCCCCTTGATGGCTGATCTAGGCATATATTCAATATCGAATTGGGTGAGCTCGATCACCCATTTGAGTAGCCATCCTGAGGCATCCGTCTTCTACAAGACTTGTCTCAGTAGGAATTGTGTGAGAACCCTTATGCTATAGGCTTGAAAGTAGGGTCGTAGCTTTCTTGAGGCAATAACCAGGCAATAGATGAGCTTTTCCATGGGTGAGTACCTCGTTTTGGCATCTAGCAATCACTTGTTTACATAATAAATTGGGAGTTGAGTTCCTCCCTCTTCTCATGTTAGGGCTGCGCTTAAGGCATGTTGGGATACCCCTAGGTATATAATTAATTTCTCACCCTCTTTCGATTTAGACAAGAGTGGAGCTCATCCGAGGTATAATTTGAGTTCCTAAAAAGTGACTTCACACTCTAGGGTCCATTTGAACCTCTTCACCCTTTTTAGGATATCAAAGAAGGGGATGCATTTATCCATCACCTTTGAGATGAATCTGCCGAGTGTAGCAACTTGGCCATTCAAACTTTGAACATCTTTAGGACCAGTGGGGGAACGCATGTCAAGGAGTGCTCTAATTTTCTTTGGATTTGCTTCGATCCCCCTATTGTTGACCATAAAACCAAGGAATTTAATTTGCCCAAGGTAACTCCAAACGAATATTTGTGTGAGTTCAACTTCATCTGAT
The DNA here is from genome assembly GCA_026873985.1 of Saraca asoca. Taxonomy (NCBI): domain Eukaryota; kingdom Viridiplantae; phylum Streptophyta; class Magnoliopsida; order Fabales; family Fabaceae; genus Saraca; species Saraca asoca. The sequence goes on from JANHAO010001286.1 coordinate 13,898, forward strand.
ACCTCCTTAGGGTCTGGAACATTTCTTCCAAGTCATGGATGTGATCGACGAGCTATTTGGACTTTACAAGCATGTCGTCGACGTATACCTCCATTGTTTTGCCAATTTGCTCTCAAAACATCATATTTACCAATCGCTGGTAAGTGGCCCCTGCATTTTTGAGCCTGAAAGGCATTACTTTATAGCAATATAGCCCGCGATCAGTGATAAATGAGGTATGTTCTTCGTCTTGCATAGCCATTGGGATTTAATTATAACATGAATAGGCATCCATCAAGCTGAGGAGCTCATGTCCCACTGTTGCATCTACAAGTTGGTCAATCCTCGGCAAAGGGAAGCTATCTTTAGGGCACGCCTTGTTAAGGTTAGTGAAATCAATACAAGTTCTCCACTTCCTATTCTTTTTCTTCACGAGGATGGGGTTGGCCACCCAAGTGGGGTAATGCATTTCTTGAATGAAGTTATTCACTAAGAGCCTATCCACCTCTTCTTTTAGTGCCGCATAATGTTTGGCCGTCATCGGCTTTTTCTTTTGGCAAACCGACTTAACCCAGGGATCGATATTAAGTTTGTGCTACATTACACTTGGATCGATGCCTACCATGTTTTCATAGTTCTAGGCGAAGATGTTCAAGTTTGCCTTGAGAAATTTTGTTAGCTGTGCTTTCACATTGGGTGGTAAGCACTTCCCCAACTTAAGGCATCTTTCTTCGTCCGCTTCGTTGACCCGCAAGTCTTCGAGCTCTTCAACAGGTCCAATGGCTCATTCGGCATCTACCTCATGAGGGTTAAGATCGTGGTTAACTCCCTTTATGCTCATTGCCTGGGATACCCCCCCAAACACCACATGCACCTTTTTTCCTTAGACTTTGAGCTTAACCGTATCCTCATAGCAGTGCCGACTTACCTGCTACTCCCCCCGCACGTATCCGATTCTGTTTGGGGTTAGGAACTTAATGGTTAGTGCCCTGGTTAATGTCACCATATCGAAATCATTCATGATGGGTTTCCCCAGCACCACATTGTAGGCCGAGGGGCAATTTATGATTAGGAAGTCCACCATGATAGTTGTATGTTGGTCGAGGTCACCCAGGGTGAGCGGGAGTCTGATTCGTCCCACTGGGACTATTCTATCTCCCATGAAACCATAAAGAGGCTCAGGGGAAGGATCTAGCTGCCTTGTGCTTACACCCATCTGGTCGAAGCATCCTTTATACATCACATTAACGGAGCTACTAGTATCAACCATTATCCTTCTTACTTTAGCATTGCCAATCTTTGCTCAGATGATAATCGTATCATTGTGGGGATAATAAATTCCTTACGCGTCTTCTTCCATGAATGAGATGTTGTCCGAGGCTACCTTATCCTTCTTGGTGAGTCTATCGCATTCCACATGACTCGCAAGAAGAACACAGCCGCCATTCGCACATAGCAGTTGTGTGATTGGTTTGAGGTGCTTGCAATGTGAAGCCCACTGTGTATAGTAAAGATGGTCCTCATGGAGGGTGCCTCCTCGCACTCTGGATTTTAGTGGTACTGTGGCACAGGCTGTTGGGGATGCGGGGGTCACTACCCCCGAGACCTCATCACAGAGTCCCTCAGGCGGTCCCTCTTAATGAGATCCTTGATAGCGTCCTTTAGCGCTCAGCAATCCGAAGTGTTGTGCTCAACTTCGCTATGATAGGCACAACATTTATTGCGGTTCCTCCACTCGATAAGGACCTTCAAGGGCTTAGGCTTGCCAAAATCTTCATTATCCCTTTCAATCGTATAAATCCTGTTTGGCATATCCGACAAAATGGTATAGGTATCGTAGTGACCTCGAGGTTGAGACTATTCATTTCAGGCCTTCTTCACGGCTTGACCTCCAGAGCCACCCTTTTGGCTTTCTTTACTGCTCCCGTTCCTAATTCTCTTCTTGCCTCAGTTGGAGGTGTTCACCTTTTCCTTCCAATTTGGTTTCTTCAGACTGAAGGTTTTTTCCCATCGGATCTCTTTAACAGCCCATTTATAGAATTTGCCTAGGCTCTTGACGGGGGACTTGTATATGTCCTCGTATAATTTCTCATCCTTTTGGAGGTCGGTTGAGATTATCGTGAGGACACTCTCATCTGACGGATTTTCTACATTGCTAACTTCATGTTGGAACCTGGTGATATAATCTTTGAGTGACTCATCTTTCCGCTGAAAGATCATTGCTAAATGGTAGGACGGGGCAAGTTACTTCTTTAGTGCCCGATACTGATTGAGGAACTTCGCTTGACATTCTTCCCAACTCTTGAAGCTACGAGCTGGGAGACTCATAAACCATGTTTACGGCACCTTTCCAAGCATGGCGAGGAAGACTTAGCACTTCACCAATGGATTGGAAGTTTGTAAGTCCATCCGGACTTTAAAAGCATTCAAATGACTGTAGGGATCGTTATCCGCATTATACAAGGGGATGTTTGGGATCTTAAATCTACAAGGAAGGGGCTCTATCTCAATTTTGCTGGAAAATGGAGTTCTTTCCTTGTGGGATTCTTGATTATCCTGGGATACCGATTTTCTTTCCAATTGTTCCATCCTTTAGAGTAATTCTTTGATCATTGGATTCCGGGGCTTAGACTGATCATTGGTACTTCACTGGCTTCTTTCATCTCACTTACTATGAGAGTGGCGGTTAGAGGTTCTATGTCTCTTATCGTGCTCGTGGCTGGATGAATTGCGGTCCATTTTTTGCTCGCAATTGATTTCGTGCGAGCTCTCGTCTCCGTGTGAGTTTCACCTTGCTGATCGCCCTTTGTCCTTTTGAACTTGGTGGATTTCAGACTTTAATCGCGAGTTAGATGAATGGAACGAACCAGCTCGCTAATGTTCAATTCTAACTTGTTTTTCATGCTGAGGGCCTGGCTGATGACATCCACCCTCGGGTGCAACAACTTCACTCTGTTTAGGTGCACCTTGGGCGTGCACCTGGGCTAATGCTCTGACCATATCAGCCAACTCCTTCATGGTGTTTTCAAGTACTTCCTAACGTCGGTCAAGTGCTTCTGGTACTGTTGCCAAGTTTGAGCTTCGTTAGTTTTGGGAGCTACGAGTTGGTGCAGGATGAAGGAGGCTGTGCCGATATTGGCACCTGCCATGGGGCCAGCAATGTTTCGCTATTGCTGTATTTGACCTTTGGGTTGGCCAGTAGTGATTTTCATACTCCTGGTGGCTTTTCCTCTTACTATTGTGCTTAAAACAGCTTATCAGGGATAAAAGATGAAGAATGTGCAGTAGGGGCCTTCCTTCTAGTGCCAAAATGTTGACACCAAAATCCGATCAATAGATTTATGTCTAATATCACTCCAAACTGCAAGTTGAATATGAAAGAAAATGGAAAAGAAAGACACTGGAAGAGAAGAAAAACAACAAATACCAGGAGTTTTATCGTGGTTTGGCCAAAGTCAAGTTAGCCCTTATGACCACGTTGATTTTGATTATCAACTAGCTGTTGTTTTTTCTCTATTTGATTACAATGGCAATGCTTTCTCTCTCTCTGTATTCTGGCAAAGTTTCTGTATGTAAATTCCTTCCTCTCTTATTACAGTGATCGTCCTTTCCTATTTATAGAAGGGGAAAGGGTTACAAATATAATTTTACAAGTAGTAGAATGATTATTTTTGCTGCACCGAGCATTTAATGCTTGGCATCGGGTAATTAATGTTGGGCAAATCATTGTCGGACTGTCGGGGGGCTAATGTGTTGGTTTGGAGGCTGAGCTGTCAGTTAGAGATATGTTCTCTTAATTACTGACTGGACTCCATACATGTGTCTGGCTCACTAATCTTGAGACCTGGCATCGTGTTGGTGGGCGAACTGGAGGCTTTAGCTGACCTCGCTATACTCACTTAGTTGTTTTTCTCGAGGACGGTTGGAATGACAACCCTCTTGTTAACAAGTTGAAGGCCTTCTTAGCAAGCTGCGCTCCCTGCCGTGACGTCGCTCAATTCCTTTAGCTCATGTCTAATGGTTTGGTATCCTCGCTGAGTGATTCTGATTTCCAATTTGGGCTTCCACCTGGTTGGCTATGCCTCTTATTGGACTTCGATCGGCCCAACCTGTACTTTTCAGAAAATACTCAACAATTTCTAAAAAATTCAATAGAACTCAATTTATTGGACATAAAATATATGCTATATCATTATTTTTATGATATCATATAATCTATTTTTCAATTGAATTTCATCTATTTTTCTGTGCTTTAAACCAAAGAGTTCATTTGTAAATAAATTTAAATCATTATTTTTTATATTGTTTTAAAACATTAGAAATAATTTGCAAGTAAAATAAGATCATTTTTATTAAAATGAAGTGAATTCAATTTTGTAAAAAATTGTTTCCATACAAATGATTTCAAAAGTATATTTGTTAAACTTTGCTACTCTGCTATTTGTGATGATATGCTTTCAGAATAATTGTTGCTCACATGTTATACCAGTTTGTAAATTGCCTTACAATTTTAGATTTTCTACCTATGACTTAGAAATAAATATTAGCACAAATAATTTGCGACAGAAAAAACTATATCTTCATATTCATAATACCTGGTCCTTGTGATCTAAATGATGAATAACTCTGCATCGTAATACAGAAACATATATATATATATATATATATATCATATTTTTAGTGATTATAGTCACAAATTCAATGGCAGTCGAGTTTCAACTCTTGCACCGTAAAGATATCAAACTAATAAATTATAATAATTAAATTTATTCAAATTTACAAGTCGAGTTTAACAAGTCAAAGTTGGCAAGGCCTTATAAACCATAAGTTTCTTTACTTGAAATCGCTTAAAATACAAATTAAGATGTGACGTCATTGATCACCTTTCAAACTATATGACAACGTATTTGTTCTTTTGAGATTTAAGTTGGGTAGTTATGGATTGAAAATATATGTTTGCTGATCGATTAAGTGAAAAATATGTAAATAAGGTTGAAGTGTTTATTAAATTTATTGTTGATCAACATGCTATAAATAGTAATGAGTTAATAAGTATTTTTGTATAAGATGTTATTCTGCTAAGAAAATGAAAGACAAGGAAATTCGAAAATTGAACAAACTTGCAATATGCAAGAAAGTGAATGTGACATGAAAAGTTTACTAAACTAAAAATACTTATTTTGTAAAAAATTCTATATGTTTATGTTTTGATTTTAATGTTGTAGTTTTATATATATTTGTAGTATTTTAAAGGAGATCAAAATCCTTACACTTTAGCAGAAATTAACAACATTCGAGATCAATGAATGAAATTTCTTGTATTTAGTTCGGTTGAATAAACTTGTAACTTTAGTGTTTTGAATTTTTTGTTGATCCAATTAAATAAATGAGATTGTTGAAATTGGGAATTTTGTTTTCGATAGAAATTATAATGTTGTAGTTGGTTTCCATAAATGATGTAGCTAGCAATATGTTTCTATAAATGAGGGAAGTTAAAAAAATATTACAAATACATTTTTTTTAAAAGATAGAGAAAAGATATCGATTTTTTACATGTTTGTTCAATACAAAAACTGATGTCATAATTTTTTTTTAAATTAAAAGAAAAGACGTCAGTTTATAAAATAAACTGACATAAATTTTTTAAAAACTTTTTATAATAAAAAGTTAGTTCATAAAACACATAGACGTTGTAATGGTTTCTAAAAAAATTTCTTAAAAGAAAAAACATTAGTTTATAAAATATAATAGACTGTTTATGGTTTTACACATTGGTTCAATTCGAAAATTGTTTTTAAAAGAAAAGACTTCAGTTTAAAAAATAAACTAACCTTGTAACTATTTTACACATCAATTAAGAAATTGGCATGAAATGTTTTAAGATACAACGTTGTTTTGATGGACTTCGGTTTTTGTATTGACATGGTTTATGTGATATAATGATGAATAAAATTTATATATATTTTATATCATTTTTACACTTAGTATTTTGTTATATTTACATGCTTAATTGGATACTTGCAATTGATTTTTGTGGTTTAGTCAGTTTTTGTGCTTACTTGAATTAATTTGGTAATTTAGTATTATTTCAGACTATTTTAGGTTTTTGCTCATATCTTGATTTTTAGACTTTGATTTTGGATGATTCTTATGTCTTTAAAAAGATAAGAGAAAGTTTTAAAAATTTCATGAAGAGTTCAAAGCCTAGTTCAGCAATCTTAGAGCTCAGAAGTTGAAACAAAGCGCCGTCTTATGACCCAAAACCAGTTTCGCTATTTTCATCATTAATGGAGCTTCATCCCTCATCTCGGTGCCAATCTAAGCCCATAGAATAGCTAAGATTCATTCTCGCAACTCTCATGGAGGACTTGAGGTTAAAATACACTGTTTTCACTAAATTATAAGGTTGGGACTTGAGTGTTGAATTCTATTGTAGGTTGGATTGCTCTGAAAAACTATTTTAGTTTTCAGCCCATATGTTAAGCTAGGAATCAAATTTTTATGCAAGGTCAAGGTCACTAGACTCGTAAGAGGTAAAACTATATTTCATATAAAGGAAACCACATCTAATTAACCCTTCTTCTAGCCTTAATCAGTAGTCCAAGTAGAGGCAGTGTAGTAAGCTCATATAAAAGCTCAACTGAGCCAAAAATTATAATAGTTTTTAGATTCATTTCATTTTTTTCTCTACATTTGTGAAGAGGAGGAGCTCCATTAGGACAAGAACTCTAGCTCTAATTAGGTATTCTCCTCTTTTTTATTTTTCCTTTTATTTTTACATTAATATATAGCTAAATTTACATTTCAATTGAAAGAAAATTTTGCATTAATTCTCTTGTTGATTGTGAAAATTTCTTTTATTGTCAATTTATTCCCAATTTAACTCTTGATTCTTTGTTTTCATGCTAATAATTGCTATAGATGATTAATTAAGATGACTAGTTAATTAATTGTTCAATGTTATTTATCGTTAGCTGAATTTTATAAGCAATTTGTTTGTTTTTGGCTATTTGGCTGGAGTAGCAATAGGGTTTTGATTTAGTGATGGGGTAAATCAATTTTCCTAGAAAATTGGGGGTAATTAATTGGTTTGCTGCTAGGATAAATTGATTAATTAGTTTTAATGTTTTCAAATATTAATTCTATTGGTGAATTGGTTAAAGTGTTGGGTTTCAATTGTTTTAACAATAAAGGTTAATTAGGTGTTAGGCTTGGTTAGTGTTGACGGTAAAATTTGATTATCCAAATTCTAGTCAACTGGATAAGTTCTGCAATCCCCAAATTACAAACTGGTTGGATAAATGAGAGATGAATAGATGGATAGAGAAAGAACAATAAAGGCAAAGAGGGTTTTTTTAACGTGATTTAACTAAAATTTTTTGTTTGGATTTCTATGTCCACAGATGATTTTATTTTTCTATTGAAAATTTAGTAGAGTTACAATATCTATTCAGAGGACTCTCTCTCTTTTTTTGTATCTATTTCTCCCCCTTTTATAGAGGCTGGGAGGTTACAAATATAATTTAACAAATTGTAAATCTATTACATCAAGTAATAAATGTATTTAACAATTTGTACTTTTGCAAGTCGGCTTCTGCAGACTGCTTTCTGTGAGTGGGCTCCTGCAGGCTACTCTTTGCAGATTGGCCCTATAGGTTGGGTCTATGAGTGGACGTATGCTTCAGGTATAACTATGGTGGGCTTCTAACTGGGTGATGTACTTCATCCTGCGAGCTAGAGCTAGAGCTAGAGCTAGGGCTTCTAACTATGATTCGAGCTTGCATAAGATGACCTATTTGTCAGGTGAGTTAGGGCTCGTCTCCTATTGGGCTAGGACTACTATTTTCAACTTGTCCTACATCTTGAGCTTGCAGCTAGCGAGCTGGTGCCTCTGTTAAGCAACTTCAGTCCTTGAAAGATCTAGGCCCTTTTTGGTTAGACTCGTATCTTATTGGGCCTTTACTAGGCAATTTTGCATTGCTCTAGAAAATACCCATAACATTAGCCCTCCAATTCTTAGTTTGCTTTGTGGACTGGGAGTTATAGTTTGTTAGCAAAGTCTTCACTTGCAGTTTGCAGTGTTGTCAAGTCTTTGTAGATAGTCTGTAGTGTTGTCATTTCAAGTTTCAATCTTTCACTTTATCTGCACCGGCCATACCTCTTATTGTACATGTTTCATAGCTGTTGGTGTGGCAGCCTTGTTTTCTCTTAGATCGTTCAATCAAGAGTAGTCGTATATCCTTTAGATGCTTCAATGAAGCCAGTTTGGCCTATATAAGTTTTGAGAAACCCTTCTTTCTCCTCCACAAAATGACCTAATGGGTGCTTTAGCTAAGCCCCCATGTTTCTAATGGCCTAGTTTTTCTATGAGGCCTGTATGGCCCCTTGTATAGGAAGTTTCTATGGATAATTGTTCTTTGAGGACTTTGGTAAATCTTGTGTAGATCTTGGATTATTTTCTCACGATTTTTTGTAACCTCCTCATGGTTATGTCGTGGAACTCAGCCTTTCCAGTCACTTCTTTTTACCTTTTTTGAATTCTCAGTGTGCACTGGGGTGAGATGATTGAGAAAGAGCTTTTAGCCGAGGAAGACGACAAGAAGAAGATTGAGGAGTCAGTGTGCTCGTCGACCCTTCAGCTAGTTGGAGTCCAGCTCCTTCCTTTTAGAATATGATAGCTGTAGGCTTATTTTGATTTATCCTTTGAATCTTCTGATGTAAATTTACCTCGTTAAGTGAAGCCTTCAATGAATGAGCTTTCTTTATGATCCTTGAATATTGTGTTGGATGTTCTATATATCACAGACGATAAAATAAATTCTTGCAAATTAAAGGTAAATGAAATATTTAGACGACCAATCAGTCACATTTTTTGACTAATAACAAATCTAAGCACTGGAGTGCCTCTACTGGTAATGGTAGAGTGCTTAGGTAGGGCGTATAAGAGCTGCGCCCCAACTAGCACGAGTTCAAATACTCAGGTAGGTCGCACAAGAGTTGTGCTTAGTAATAGGTCACATGAAAGCTGTGAGCAATTAGTCGTATGAAAGCTATAAGCAATGGGCTGTATGCGAGCTGCAAACAATAGGCCACACATGAGCCACGCCTTACGGGCCGTACCATAGCAATCTTGTTGCTTAGTGGGCGGTATGAGTTCGAATTTGCCAACAATCTTGTTGCTCAAGCAAGTTGGATGAATGTGCTTCTACTAGCAATCTTGTTGCTCAGTTCCATAGCAATCTCATTGCTCAGTCGAACAACAATCTTGTTGCTCAGGCAGGTCGCGCCATAGTAGTCGTACCACAATAATCACGTTGCTCAATGGGTTGCTCTGCAATAATCACATTGCTTAGTGGGTCGCGCTGCAACAATCGCACTGCTTAGTGGGTCATGTTACAACAATCTTGTTGCTCAGGCTGTGCCACAGCAATGTTGTTGCTCAGTGGATACGAGTCTTGGTTCTGGTTTCTTTAATTTGGATGAGTTGAAGTTGACTAAAAGTGTAAGTGTGAACGTTCATCATTCTGAGCTCATAGTAGGGGGTGACTAGATGTTTATTCCAAACTTTGGACCTTCCCAAACAACACTTCTATTAAAAAATTCATAAGAAATTAGCAAATATTTACATAAGGGTTTCAAGAAGAAAATAACAGTACAAGGTTGGAGGAACGAGCTGATTTTTTTTGCTCACTTCGAGATTAAAATATAATTCTTGTGGAGAGCGCTTGCTCCTAATTTGCAGTCCATTACTGTTGCACTGGTTCTTGGGGCTGCCAAGGTCGCTGCTCTAAAGGTGGCTTGACATAGTCTCTTAGGTGACCACTCTTGATGAGATCTTCAATGGTGTCCCTGAGCATCCAACATTCTGACATACTATGCCCCATTTCATTGTGATAGGCACAAAATTTATCTTTGTTGTTCTTGAATTTGCTTGAAGTTGTTAAGATCTTGGACTTTTCAAAGTCTTCCCTAAGTTTTTCCATTAAAAAGATCCTATATGGGGTTTCCAATAGCATGGTGTAACTGTCATGGTGACCTCAATGCTGAGGTCACCTGCTTTTGGACTTCTTCATAGTCTACTCATCAAAGTGGTCACTTTGACTTTCACTGCTCCTCTTTTTATTTTGGATGGAGCTATCCATCTGGTCTTTCTGATTGGGCTTCCTTGAGCTAAAAGTTTCTTCCCACATGATCTGCTTGATAGCTCATTTATAGAACTAAGCTAAATCTCTTACCGGGGACTTATATATACTTTTGTACAATTTTTTGTCTTTGCGAAGTCCGGTAGCGATTGCTATCAAGATGCATTCCTCTGAGGGGCTTTCTATTAAATTGGCTTCATGCCTAAACTTGGTGATGTAATCTTTTAGCGGTTCATGCTTACGCTGAAAGACCATCGCGAGGTGGTAAGGAGGTGCGAGCTGCCTTTTCAATGCTCAGTACTAGTTGATGAATTTTCATTGACATTCTTCTTAACTATCGATTCTACGAGCTGGGAGGCTTCTGAACCATGTTTGTGGCATGTCTCCTAGTGTAGTTGGGAAGACATACCATTTCACTAGAGGATCGGTTGTTGGGAGATCCATCTAGATATTGAATGCATACGGGTGGTCATATAGATCAGTATCCTCATTATATGGTGAGATCGTGGGATTTTAAGTTTGTGAGAAAGGGGTTGTGTTTTGATCTTCATGGAGAATGGCGACTTCTCCCTGCAGAGAGCTTGATTGTCTTGAGTTCATGGGTGTTCCTCTAGTTACTTTATCCTCTGAAGCAGTTCTTCCATTGTCGGGCCCTACGTTTCAAATGGTTGGCTGGAGGATCACTAGTTCCTTTTTCCTCCTTGGTTGTGGGAGTAGTGACATAAGGTGTGCCCTCGGTTGGACTTACTTGAACTTCTCGCTTGATGCGAGCTCCTACATCACTGATCATCATGATTTCCATGTGCTTGGTGGACTCTTGACTACATTCACTGATTGGTGGAGCGAGCTGAATCAGTGTACCGATACATTTGTCTAGTTGACCTTTCCTCCTGGACTCCTTCACATAGCTGCTAGAGTTGCGCAGTGATCTCAATTTGCTTTTGTACACCCCAAGTTTGTGCTTGCATCATCACTTTGACCGCCTCGGCCAGCTCTCTCTTTGTGTTTTCAAACATTTATTGAAGTTGGTGACATATCTATACTTCATTGGTTTTGGGAGCTATAGCAGGTTGGTGGTCAGCTATGGGGGGTAGGTCACCGGTGATACCATTAGTAGGAGTGTCTGCTGGCTGATTAACTGGAGTGTTTGAACTTCTGGTGGTTTTTCCTCTAACCATTATAGCTAGACAGAAAAGCAACCAGAAAGCAGATGGGCCCTCCTTTCAACGCCAAAAATGTTGACGATAAAATTTGGTTATCCCAAATCCAGTCAACCAGATAAGTTCTGCAATCCCCAAACTGTAAACTAGTTGGATAAATGAGAGATGGACAGAGGAAGAAAAACAAAGGCAAAAAGAGTTTCTTAATATGGTTTGGCTAAAATCCTTTGTTTGGATTCTTACAACCATGGTGGTTTTATTTCTCTGTTGAAAATTTAACAGAGTTATAGTATCTATTTAGAGGACTCTCTCTTTTCTTGTATTTATTCCTCTCCTTTTAATAGAGCTGAGAGGTTACAAATGTAATTTAACAAATTGTAAATCTGTTACATTAAGTAATAAATATATTTGATAATTTGTACTTCTGCAAGTTGGCTTCTGTAGACTGCTTTCTGCAAGTGGGCCCTTACAGGCTACTTTTTCGCAAATTGGCCTCACAGGTTGGGTCTATAAGTGGACGTATGCTTTAGGTATAACTACGACAGGCTACTAGCTGGGTGATGTACTTTGTCTTGCGAGCTAGAGCTCTTATTCTGGGGTTGTTGTTGACTTTTAACTAGCAGTGTTAGGCTCATATGATTCGAGGTCGCGCAAGACGACCTGTTGGCCAAGTGAGTTGGGGCTCATCTCCTATTAGGTTGGGACTACTATATTTAACTTGTCTTGTGTCTTGAGCTCGTAATTAATGAGCTGGTGCCTTTGTCGAGCAACCTTAGTCCTTGAAAGATCCGGGCCCTCTCTGGTTGGATTCGCCTCCTATTGGGCCTTTGCCAGCCCATTTTGCATGACTCTAGAAAATACCCATAACAGTTAGCCAATTTAGAAAGAAATTAGTAAGAATTGGTTAGGTGCTGAGCTTGATTATATTCTTGGCTAACTGTTCAACGATGAAATGGAATAATTGTATCAATGATCGATCACTGAATTGATTATAAGAGTTCCTTTGATTGAAATTTTTCTTCATTAGATTTTCCTTGCTGTTTGATTTTGTTTACTACTGTATATTATATTCCTATTTCTAGTTAGTTAATATCCAAACTCCTCCATTTCTTATTGTGAACACACTAAAATTAATCATCGATTTCAGTGGTTTGACTTGAACTTACCACTATTATAGATAACGTAGTTTAGTATTATCTTTGTCAGTCTTAACAATCGTCATATGACCAACATGTAGATGTATTTTTGTAGCAGTGAATTTTAGACAATCATAATGTCATATTAACATGAATATTTACAAGTATACCATGTGTCCTTTTCTTCTGTGATATAACAACTTTCTTCCCCTTGTCAAGAAAGGTATTTATAGTTACTTTGCACCATATTTGAAGAATATGACACTACACATCTTGCCCAAGAAGAAAGCAATCTCAATATGATAAACATGACTTGAAGGGAGATGATATATAATTTACACAGACCATGCACATGCTTCTTTATATCTCTCTAAGTGATATAGAATATCACATGCTGTAATTGAAGAAAATATTTAAAAATTCCTGTAGGCAATTTTTTATTCATTTCATCAATCACGCACTTCAACCTAAAAAAAAAAAAAAAAGTCACACAAAATCAACTTATAATCTGATAGAAAGAGAAAGGCAACAAACCAACTTGTATTTATTTATTAAAATAGCACAAATTGCTGCAAATTCAAGAAAGTGAAGTCACTGGAGACTTGAATAATTGCTGTGAGCAATTATTCATGGAAATGCAATAATCACAGACTGCACTGCACGAATGGTTTTAACGGTGAATGTGGTGAATCCAGCTTCTTTGATAACATATTCCCATTCTTTGAGTGTCCTTTCTTTGCCAATATTGGTGTGGGCCATCATCACCATGTCTAGCATCAATCCCACATCCTTTGAGTATTTCTCTTCATTTCTTTCTTCAATCACTGCCTCCACTATTATTACTCTTCCTTTTTCCTCTGGAATTGCCTCCTTACATTTCCTCAAGATTTTTATGCATTCTTCATCTCCCCAGTCTTGCAAAACCCACTGCAAGAGACCAAATCAGATCAACGATCAGCAAGACGAACAATATTAGCTACAAAAATGAGTGTGAGTATATTTATGCAACTGCTTAATCTATCATAGGATGCCTTGTCTCTGCATAAGTGCTTGTTTTGGTATATTAATCATAATTCTTAATAATCAATTATAACTCAAATAATTGATTATATCACTTCTTAGAATATTTCAATAATTAATTATAAATAATAAGTTTGATTAAATAAAAAATTATTTTAAATGACTTTCATTTTAATCTGGATTATAGAAAAAGAAACATTTATATTTGTATTATCACATTTCTTTTCTTTTATTATTATTGTCTTTATCCCAATAAGGACAAAAACTCCTATTGTTTGTTTCTTTTTTCAATATATTTTTAATAATCTAATACTAAAAAATGATTTTTTTAATATATCATCTAAATAAGAATAAATTATATATAATTAACTATTAAATAATATTATCAAATATAAAATAAATTTTATATAATCAATTATTTACAAATTAATTATTACCAATCAATTATCCTATCGTTGCAGAAGTCTGAAAATGAGACAAATTGAGGTGCGAACTCATCTAATATTAAGTATGAGTTGGATTTATGAGTTTAAACCCATTTCAATTTGAGCTCACCCAAGCGTATATGTATGAATCTATATAATGTGTTAGCTTATAAACTAGATTAGTCGAGTATCTTGCACCACAAGCTTAACTCCTTTGATTGATGATCTATAAATTATTTAATTTATATATCACTCATTTATTGCAAGAGCCTCAGGTATGAGAAAAAAAATCAATTCTAATTTGGAATTATATGCAAGTTATCTCACCTTGTTACTAGCCAAAGTGGGTAGGGGTTCAAAAAATACACATATACTGTTGAACTGACCTTGAGAAAGGCAGCATCAGCTTTTGGAACACTTTGAAACATGTCACCTCCAACATGTTTGACGCCATCGCACTCTGGTGCAGTGCAGACAACATGCGGAACATCAAAATTGATGGCTCGAATCCAAGAGCAAGCCTTAACCAACATGGCCATGGTCGTGCCATTTCCTCCGCCGACATCCACCAAAGTCCCAGCTCCATCAAACGCCTCCGGACACCCTTCAACAATAGCAGGCACAACCAGCTTAGCATCACAAGCCATTGCTTCGTTGATGAGCTGACTATGATCAAGATTTGCTTCTGCATAGCTCCAAACATCACAACCAATAGCCTTTTCAAACGGTGACGTTCCATTAATCAAAACACGCAAACTTAGGCAATTCCAAGAAGCCACCATTACAGGACTGCTCTCTAGAAGAACAAGAGCAGCCATGCTTTGTTCTGCGTTTCGAATCAAACTGCGTGATAGAGCTGTCTGAGTATAGCCTGTGACTGTGAGGCCATGGCTGAAGCTAATGGGTATTTCTTTGAATATTTTGCGGTGAATTAAGAATCTCATGACGCGGTAGAGAAGGGAAGGATCGCAGTTTAGGTTTGATGATAACTGGGAGAGTGTTATTGGGCTTCCATGGCTTTCAATGGCTTCGGCTATGCCAAGTTCAATGGCACATTTCACAACAGCCAATTCTACAAACCCAAATATGTATTTCCAGATATTCACTGCGGCCTCTGCTTCTTCTTCTTTCTCCCACATCGCTGTTTCTTTCATTTCTTCTTTATTTGTCTGTATATCTCCGTCTTTTATTATCTCTATGAAAAGCATTTTAGGTTTAAGATTAATTTATAGAAGTTGGCGAAGTGAACTAAGTATATCGTAAATCATGAGGAAAATGTGGGTTAATTATCCTTGGATTCTATCATGGTGCGTGGCAATTGTGATGTGACTTCACTCTCTTCATTTAATTGAGATTTTGCTATTGTTTAAAGATTATGAACTTAGATTTCATGTAATATATAAAATACTAGTTTGTAGCATGTAGATGCATCAATTGTTATTATTATTATTTTTTTATAAGTAGATAGAATTTCATTTTGCATGTAAAACTTGTTATATATGGAATCAAGTTTGAAATCAGGAATGCCACAATAAGATAAGTTTATTCTTTAATTGAGACATCTAAAACTATTTTTCATGAATTTCTGAATACATTACACCCATAAAATTGAATAAGAATGACCCTTGTTTAGAGTGGCAAATTAATTGAATAAATCTAATAGCATCTGCCTAACTGGAAGTCTGATCAAAATTTTCTCTCTAATACTAAAAGATTCTTCAAAGTATTCCTGTTATTTGTTATGCTTGGTGGCCTTAAGCCAACTTTAAAGGTTAGTTCCACAACTTAAAAAAAAAAAAATGATAAATAAGATTACAATAATATATGTTGTTTTGGATAAGTAATTTCTTCACAATCTTTAAACCAAATGATTGGATGAAGATTGGTACGGAATTTACCTTGTGTTTCAATCTAATTTATATTCTTGAAGACCTCTTTGAAGACATTGGTGGTGATATTGTTTCCTGGTTGTCTTTATCATATACACGAGTAATTTTAGACCTTCTCTCCTTCGTACTTGAGAGAAGGTAACATACAATTAACTATGATTAACTTCGAGCATAGACAAGTACAATCCAACATTTTTAAGGATTTACGTTTACTGGTTTATGATAATTGCATATGAAATTCTGATTAGAAATTGTCTTCTTTAAAGTTTGAAAGAAAATTTGGATTGAGACATGCTTAAAATTATCCTTGGTATGAAAAATTTGCTACCAATATTGGTGTCGCATCTTCAACTTCTATGACATGATTTACTAATTGCATTATAATTAATCAGTTGATTGGTTTACATTTCTTATGAGCATAATTGACACATCCATTTTTACTTTCAGTTGGTGATTTAGGCAGTCTTAAACATTAAGACGATTCTGGTGTCAACAAATTAGTTTGGCATGATCTTTGAGCGTGTTTTGCAAATTGAATTGAAGTTCAGATATTCCTTCTCACCATCACTAATGAGAGAAAGCACGAAAGAATTAACTCCATCATCAGCACTAATCTTAGGCCCAAGAATTACTAAATCACGCAAAATGTGATTCAATAAAGATGGATACGTGAAATTTACTATTGCTTTAATTAGATTAGAGTAATCCTTAAGCAGAATGATTCTATCTCAACTTCTCCATTATTAGCTTCCCCAGGTTTTCCATTAAGAACTTTTAAAATCCATTTTGAAAATCATTGGAGCTCATGTTGTTGTGATGGAATCCGATGAATCTGTTTAAAGCAGCACATTCTGCTTTAAAGTCAAGACACAATAGTAATTCCGCAAATAAGATGAGTTCAATGTGTCATGAACAAATTCAGAGAGTTCCTTTTCTAATTTTGCAGGTAGAGTCTTTATTAATATCCAATAGGATAGCAATCAAGAGCGAAATGGGCATCCACTGGTACAAGGACAAAGTAGAAATATTTCTAAATCGTCTAAGCTTCTTAACACTTTGGAAGGACAAAAGAAAAAAAAGAAGAAAATATGGTTTACTTACTTATGTGTTACAAGTCGGTCTTGTGAATCAATTAGGTAGTCAAACATACTTGGTTTATGATGAAATTTGACATAAAAATCAAATATGAATAGGAGGTTCCACAACACAAATTTGGGAATGAGTTCACTTGTGTATTATTTTTTCCTTTTTTTTTGTTTTGGGGGCATTTATGTCTTAGCAATGTTCACTTGTCCAATGTTAGTATAAAAGTACATAGTCACGATTATTGCATTTTTATTCTTGTGTCCATGTGAGATGAAACTTAGATTCCATTCAAACTATAAGAAAATATCATATGTCAGGTGGGAAAAACTATATTTATTTCTACTAGTAAGGCTTTGGCTTAGAATGCTCTTTAAGAAGGCATACTTAATAGCTTGGGTAGGTACTGTAGCATGAGTTAGGGATAAGAGCATATTGGCTTGGTGTCTCCCCTTACACACTCAAAACTTTGTGATCAGGCATATATCAATAAAATGGAGGTCTCTCTCCCTATTCAATTATCTCTGGCATGTTGTGCACTAGAAGCTACTTATATGGGGTATTCTTAAGGCTTGGTATGCATGATTGCTTCGAATTACATGTTTATGTTGCTTTTGGACATGTTGTATATAGGATTATTTGTATTAGTGACAAAATCTATATTGCCTTGCTATCTAACCCAAGTGTGGCTTAAGTTTTTTTGGAAGGTTGGCATGTTGGTTAAGAATTGGTAAGCACACGCTCGCATGTCCTAGTTAGAAAAGCTATCGGCTTGTATCTAAGCTTGGTTGTTGGAGAGTAGATTGGATGGCTACATAAAATTGACTTCACACCAAATGCTAGTCTTGCTAAGCCTGGGGGCCTCACCAAGCATGTAATAAGGACAGGGTATGCAAGAAGATATGATATGCGGGGTAGATTGAGTAGCGAATCGAGTGGTGAGAAAGAGTTCTCATTATGTTAAGGTTGGCAATTGTAATGGATGTGACTTTTTAAAGTATATGATGGTTGAAAAAAGTGCAAATATTTCTCAAACTCTTGAAGAGATGTTCTCAAGGATTTAACCATGAGCATAGCAAAAGGTTGGAGCGAATCTAAGGCTAGTTTGCAAGAATGTTTCAATTGAAGAAATGTTATTGTTGCATTGGGTGCAAGTATGTGCAGAAGTTGGTGGGGTGCTAGGCAACATGAGACATTGATTATGTGCTCATTCATAGTATCATTTGAAGGAATGGAAACCATCCAAAGAGATGAGATAATTGAAGACCTATCTAGTTGGAGTTGTCTTGAGAAAAGTCTTGATTTTACTAAGAAGTCTTGGCCATACGTCTAGAAGGGACAAAGTTAGCTTTTGGTGAAACCATGAAGGACCAGTCATGGTTATGTTATATTTCATTGCCATAACTAGAGGGTTGACACATCCGGAAGGATGAAGCATTTGAAGAGATGTATTAAGTGGTCAAAACATCTAGTTAAGGGAGTCTAAATTCATGTCAAAATGCATGATTGCACTCAGAAGAGTACACCTAAAGGGCAGCGATGGTCTAGAAAGATCGAGTCGAAGAGATGTGTGCAATAACATGGGCTAAATAAGGGGACAAAAGTGAGCTACAACACTTATTCATTTATCCCTTACACACTTGCCTACAATTCGAGATGTTTGGATGCTAGCAATACACAGTTACATGAAGGACTTTATGGCAACAACAACTCAAGTTGCTAGGAAACTGGCATATGATGATCGCATGATCGATTTTGATCAATGACCACGAGATCTCATAGCTTTGAGAGTGCCGTTATCAAATATGTGAAGCTCACACTTGAGTAATAGACTACTCTATGCTCACTCACCATCAATGAGGGAGCCATTAGGAGAATGATCATGAAATAGGAGTCATTAGAAGGATGCACTTAAAATAGGCTATGAGATTGAGAGGTGCTAGTAGAGTGCACAAACATCACAGAAGTAGGCTATGACGGCTTAGACATCAATGGATGTCACTTGAGAGGTGCTGATAGCCACAAATTGTAGTAAGAGTGATTGCGAGGGCCAATATGTGAGCATATATCAACTTTAAAATGATTGATAGTACTAGAGAGTGCAAACCAAGAAGAGGATGTAAGGGTTATAATGCTAGAGAGTACCAACTTCGAATGGGTTATGATGGTGGAGGTACCAAAGGGTATTAATTCAAAGAAAGTGAGAGGATCAGGTTAAGTGCCAAAATAGCATAATTAAGTGTGATGAATTGCCATGAGTCCAAGACAAGGTATGTGACTTGTGTCTCAAATTGGTGGTATGAGACATTAAATGTAGGGCACCTATAGGCTTAGGCACTCCGAAAACACCTAGCATGCACACAAGTTATAAAGGTAGTGCTTAAGAGTTATAGAGGCAATGCCTACAAGTTGTAGAGGTAGCATTTCAAGCACAAGTTACAGAGACAACAATTCAAGTTTTATAAAGGAAGCAAGATAACAAAAAGTTGCATACGCAATAAACTAGAGAGTTGTAGAGGCAATGATACATAAGAGTTGTCGAGGCAACAATGTAGTGTCTTCAAAGGTAGTTCACTAAAGTTTACAAAGGCAAAAACATTAGAGACACCAAAGTTACAAAGGTAATTACCCAAAGTTTGAAGGGAAGTAAGTGTTTGATGGTTCAAGCTCAAGGAGGAAAGCAAGAGAAAATCAAGGGAGGAGCTAATGAGCAACAAACTAATGACTGTCCTAAAGTAGTGTCAGGTTGAGCATGCCATCATTCAAAGCCTTTCAAGTGACATAAACTTAAAAAGATAAGCAGAAATTGGAGCAAGCTGAAGGCCCACGTGAAGAATTCAAGGGAGAAGCTTGAGTGAGCAAATTGAAGACTTTCATGGAAGCTATGTCAAATTGAAATGTCAACAAGGATATTGACATTTGAAGTGGGAAATGCCACAAGTTGGCTTTATGAGCTCCCAAAAGCATTATAATAAGTTATGTGAATAAGGTTTGTTAGCCTTAGAGGTTGTTAGACTAGAATACTCTAAGCTACACATTGGTTTTAATGTTGAAAAAGAAATTATTATTTAACAATATGTTTTAGTGATTTTGAATCTATTTTTTAGGATCAAAGAAAGTCCAAAGGTATTTGATTCAAGAAAGTTAAAGAGATTCAAGATTAGTGTTTAGGATTTTGATTTTGATAGGATTTTATGTAAATAAAC
>JANHAO010001287.1:0-33820 GCA_026873985.1 Saraca asoca
CTC
Organism: Saraca asoca; assembly: GCA_026873985.1. NCBI lineage: Eukaryota > Viridiplantae > Streptophyta > Magnoliopsida > Fabales > Fabaceae > Saraca > Saraca asoca. The sequence continues at coordinate 4 of JANHAO010001287.1, forward strand.
TTGTTTTATCTTTGATTAAAACCTCTACACAAAGGATTTTCTGGGGGAAGGGTTCGGCCAGTTCAGGGCTTTTGAAGGAAAAATTTTTGAAATTTCCCCTCTTTGGCCGGACCAGTTCTTTCAGAGAGAGTCTTAAGTGAAGGGCTGATATGCTATGTCGCTCATCATGGCTTGTTGGTAAGTAATACTTTTTTATCTTGATTCCTTTGCTCATTTGTCATCTGACTTAATCCATTTAATATTTCAGGGTGTGCTAGGAACAACAAAGATAATGGAAGCACTCATGGCTTAGGAGGAAAAGAATGCCAAACTCAAAGGTGACCTGGCTACTATGATTGCCAAGGTACTAGTGCTGGAAAATATAGTAAGGAATGGTAAGGAAGCTCGATCCTATGAAGTGGCAAGTGACAAGGCTATCACATCTAGTCTCAACAAAATGGTTGATGAGCTATCAAAAGTAAAAAGTGACCTGAACATGAAACTTCGGGGTACTGAGGCAGTGATGTAGTAAGCCAAAGCTACAATGTAGCAAGCTAAGGCTACTAAGAAGGAGCTTGAAGCGGCCAGGAAGGAAGTCACTTTGAAACAAGAGGAGGTCACTCGAGTTAAGGCATAGACTACTGAGCTGGTTACGAAGGCAGTAGAGAAAGCAAAATTTGAAACCCTTTCCTCTTTCTTATACATTTTGTGGGAACGACACCTGAATATGGACTTTTCCTTTTTTAGGGAGGATGCTCTTAAGGAAATAAAGGGCTTCAAGAGGAAAGCTATGAAAGTTGTGAAGGCCATTTCTTCCAATAAAGGTGTGAAGTCCGCAAGTAGAGCCTCTCCTTCTAAGGGTGCCATTCAAAGAGAGAGCAAACTGCAGGTCGTGAAAACCCCTGATGATCAAATAAGGGACAACCTACTCACCCTATACGTCGATCCTTCTTTCCATAAGAGCTTAGCTTCCAAAGATCAAACTTCTTAGGATACGATCTTGTAACTTTGCATTTCATTTTTGAACTTCACATTCGATGTTAGACTTTGTATGAATTTACATCATTGAAAGAGGTATTGAATGAACTTTTTCATTTTTCCTTGCCTTTCCAAGCGTATCACGTTGGATGTTCTATAGAAAATAATATGTAGGTTGTTATAGATAGATTCCTGCAAATCATAACTCAATAATTGTCAAGTAAAAAGAACGCCCAATAAGTCAATCGACCTTGGTGAGTGAAATATGATAGATAATGGAATAAAATACTGAGTAGATTGTATGAATTTATATAAGTAGGCTGTAACTAATAAATCATGACTATAAACGATACGTGTCATGCCGAATGTCAGTAAATCGCATGAAAGAATAGCAAGTCGTAAAAGAGCATAGCCTCAATTTTCATAAATTGAATATTGAGATAGATATAAGAGACATGGCCTCAGTTAGCAGCGACTGTTGAGAGGCCATAGAAGTGTCTCAGCTAATAGTAAGTAGAATGCTCAGATTGTGCTTTAGCTAGAATGAGTACGAGTGCTTAGTGGGTGATTAAGTGCACCTCAGTTGGCACATTGAGTAGGTTGTATGAAGGCTACGCCTTTAAATATGAGTCACATGAGAGCTGCGAGCAATAGGTCATATGAAAGCTGTGCCTTTAAACATGAGATTGCATGAGAGCTAAGAGCAGTAGGTCACATAAGAGCTATGCCTTGATTAGCATAAATTAGATGCTGAGACAAACCATATAAGAAAGTTGCATTTCTAAATGATAGATCACACGCATATTGTGTTGAAAAGTAGGTCGTAAGCATGCTCTTCAACTTGTAATCCACAACAATGTATATTTGCTTAAGCTAGGCAATGTATATTTGTTGGATTATCCCAGGCAATGTATATTTGCTCAAGCGAGGCAATGTATATTTATCGGTTCTTCATGATAATGTATATTTGCTAAGTAAGATAATGTATATTTGCCAGTCGACTATGGCAATGTATATTTATCGAGCAAGGCAATGTTTATTTGTCATTTCTCAGTTGGCGATAAATTGATCATGCAAGCTGCACCTTGGCTAGTATGCGGTGACAATGTATATTTACCAAGCAAGACAATGTATATGTACCAAGTCGATTACAATCAGGTCGACTTTGTTCGGAGGGATGCATCTCAATAAATTGATCGCATGAGAGCTATACCTCAGCTAGCTCATTGTGACAATGTATATTTGTTAGATCAATGATGTATATTTGTCGTGCAAGATCATGTATATTTATTGGGCTGAATGTTTAGAGGATGTGCCTCAGCCAGTATGAATTAAGTTTGTCAAAAGAGTAGCTCACTTTCAGTACCAAGCTTTGTTGAAAATTTATTCAAAGATTAGTAGACACAACAATTTAAGATACTTTTAATTTTAGGATATCATTACAAGATTAGAATATGGTTCTTATTGCGGGTAACTATTGTTAGTTAAAAGTTCATTGGGGCTATTGATATTAGTGTTTCATAGGTTGCACAACATAGTCTCCTAAATGACCTATCTTATTCAGATCCTCGATTGCATCTTTAAGTGCCCAAAATTCTAAGGTATTGTGCCCAATTTCATCATGGTATGCATAAAATTTGTTTATGTTTCTAAATTTGTTAGGAACCTTTGTGGGATTGGGCTTTCCAAAGTCCTCTCTATCCTTTTTCATTGTGAATATCCTGTCCTAAGTGTCTGATAGGACACTATAACTTTCGTAGTGACCTTAATGCTTAGGTCGCCCACTTCTGGGCCTTTTTGTGTCCTGTTTATTAGAGTTATTGTTTTGGTTCTCTTTCTTGTTGCCGCCATTACTCTTTTTATTCTTGCTATAGCCATTCTTCTTGTTTCCTTGATCAAACCTTTTTGGAACAAAAGTCTTTTCCCACCTAATTTCCTTAGTGGCTCACTCGTAAAATTCACCTAAGTCCTTTACTGGGGACCTGTATATCTCCTCATATAATTTCTCATCCTTGCGAAGTCTAGCTGAGATCACTGTGAGGATACTTTCATTTGAGGGAATCTCTACATTATTGACTTTACGTTTGAACCTAGTGATGTAGGGCCTGTTTGGTAACTATTTTTAAAAATAGTTTTTTATTTTTAAAAGTAGTCTACTGTTTTTAAAACAAAAAAATCTGTTTAGTAAAATTATTTTTAAAAATAGTTTTAAAAATTTTGTTCTGAAATCCTGTTTTAAAAACTGTTTTTGAAAATAAATCTGAGCTGTTTTCAAAAATAATTTTTAAAAATAGAAAAATAGAACAAGTTTCCAAACAGGCTCGTAATCTTTTAGTGACTCATCTCTTCGTTGGAAGATTGTTGTGAGGTGATAGGATAGTGTAAGCTGTCTTTTTTATTCCTTATATTGGTTAAGGAATCTCTTCTGGCACTCCTTCTAACTATGAATGCTATGAGCTGGAAGATTCCTAAGTCATACCCATGGCATTTTCTCGAGAGTAGCTGGAAAGATACGACATCTGACCAGCAGGCTAGTTGTCTAAAGATCTATCTGGATATTAAATGCATCCAGGTGGTCATATGGGTCACTATTCCCATTGTATGGCGAGATGTTGGGGATCTTAAATATGTGAGGAAGAGGCTCTATTTGGATCTCCTTAGCAAATGGGGTCCTTTCCTCATAACAGTCTTATTGGTCCTGAGCTGTAGGTCACTTTTTAAGCTATTGTACCCTCTAAAGTAGCTCTTTGATCATAAGGTCTTGGTCTCAGACTGACGGTTAGTAGTTTATTGACTTCGGTCACTTTTCTGATTGTGGGAATAGTGATCTGAGGGTCTATGCTTAATCCTATTCGAGCTTCCTTCTCGACACGAGTTCTTATGTTGCTGATCATCTTCATCATCGTCCTTACAAACTCAATGGACCTCTGATCTCAACCACGAATTGTATGAACAAATAGACCTATCTCGTAGATGTTCCTTTCTAAGGGGCTTCTCCTGCTGCATTCCTGGCTGCTGGGGTCCTCCTTTAAGCATTGTAGCCTCAACTTGTCTTTGCATGCCTTGGGTCTGTGCATGAGCCAATGCCCTAACTACATCGACCAACTCCTTTGGTGTGTTTTCAAACACCTCTTGATGGTGCCATGCTTAAACTCTGTCAATCTCAAAAGCAATAGGTTGGTGAGGGGTGAATGGTACCATGTCAACGATGGCACCTATTGCGGGGGTAGCAGAGGCACCCATAGTAGGGAAGATAGAGCCCCCAATGGTAACCCTTACTGCTCTACATGACCCTCAGGTTGGCTAGCAGTAGCACTAGTGCTCCTGGTAGTTCTTCCTCTTACCATTACAGTTGTCTGGCAAATCAGAAAGAGAGAATGTAGATTAAGGCCCTTCCTCTAGTGCCAAAATATTGATGGTAAAATTTGGTCAACTTGTAAAGTTTAATGAAAACTCCAAATTGCAAGTTATGAATGCAAATATGAACAAGAAAGAGATAAAGAGAAAGGAAGAACAATGGATACCAAGAGCTTTTTAATATGGTTAAGCAAAAGTTAGTGTGACCCCTATGTCTATGGTGGTTTATATTACTTTTGTGTGGTTGTTTCACTGATTAGGCTAGCAAAACAACAATACAAACTTTCTCTCACTATTTTGACAGAGTTTTTGCATATATTCTTTCCCCTCATCTTGTTACAATAATTTCTCTTCTTATTTATAAAGGTAGTAAAGGTTACAAGTATAATTTGACAAGTTATAAAACTATCTTTTCCATTACTATGGGCAATAAATGCTTGATAGGCAATAAATGCTTGGCCATTCCTTGTTGATTTATGGAGGCTGACTTGTCAGTCGGAAGAATGTGCCTCTGATTGCTGATTAGACTTAGGCGTTCCGTACCTTTGCTTAGGGTAGCTAGCTTGGTGGTCTGAGCCCGCATTGGGTGACCTGTCGACTATGCAAGTTGGTTCCATTCTCGAGTTTAACTAAAGTGCACTTTTTGGAAGATGGTTGAGGATTTGCTTCATCTAGCAAGCTGGGGACTATTGCTTTAGCCTCATCCCGCATCCTAAGCTTGCAGCTAGCTATTTGGTACCTTTGCTAAGTGACCTCGACACTGGATTGTAGATAGGTTGGGCTTCTCCCCCTTGAACTTGTTTGCTGGCTTTTGCCAGCCTATGTTGGATAGTACCAGATTATACCCATAACAAATACTTTCTCTCTAAAATGTCCTTTTTAAAATTTACTTGATGTGACTTAAATAAATTATAGTTTTATAAATAATCAAATTGGAAAATAAAATTAATTCATGAATATTTATGGTTGATATAAATGTTTCTAGTGTTATTTATTTTAAACTTTAAACGACTAAGTTGTTTTCTTTTATGACAAAATCTATTTCTAGTTAGTAAATGCGTTCAAGTTTTATTTAATTAGATTTTAGAATCAAAAGGTGTATTTATTAAATTCTATTTTATTGTAGTATACTTAATGTATCCCAATGAAATCTTAGTTTCAATAATTTGTGATTAAAGACTTATGTCTAAAGAATAAACTAAAGTGTGTGACAAATCTTCTAATACAAAGGCTAGAAAGGAAGAAGGCTACAAACTTCCAGCCTCAACTTTGCTGTTTGTGAACTATGTAGTCCACCACTTGCTAGCCATTAGTGAGCTAGTCACTTTCTCCCAGCTCCTTCCCATTTCTTGTTATGTGTTTTGGTCCAGTGTGCCCTATTTCAAACCATGTGAATCAATCCTAGAGAATAACTTATTGTTCAGCTTCATTGACGTGCAACCAAGAGGCTAAAGCTAGAATTTAATCGAAGCTCACCTCACGCCTCCAGACTCTTATACCCTGCTAGAGGTTGTTGCTCGTCAGGGCAACAGTTACCCTTATACCTAGTCCTCCTCCTTCTAATGAGATGCCAACCACTTAGGTTGTGACCAAGAACCTTCACACAACTCCTTGTCACTTTTTTAAGGTTCAAACTTTTGTTTCTTGCTAATTTATATTTTGTCTTGTCAATAGTTCATGTGATGGAGCAATTAGAAAGTTCTTTGGTTTACAAATTTTATAATATTTAGTTTATATTTTATATAGAAATTCAAACCCAATGACTCTAATTTCTGATAGGCTTTGTCTTGAAGAGCTTATGTGAATTAAGAAAAGAATTTACCACCTTCAATCCTCATACATTGGTATGAGCCTAACCTTATAACCCTTTTTGAAATAAACCAGTTCCTAGAAAAAAGATTGATTAACATTAGTTGTTTGAGTTAGGTTAAAATTACTAAATGCTAGAAGCTGATAATGGATTATTAATTCATGTACGAAGGATAGAAAACTTTCAAAGATACTTGAAAGAAGTGGGTTTCAAGTTGCTCTTGGCTTATGTTGATATATAAAGGTTGTATTACTACTTGTGAGGTTGGTGGACACGCTACCCAAGCTTGAAATACTCAAAATTTATATTTTTATACATGAGTATGAACTTGCTCTTAGATTTTTGTTTTAACACTATTTCTATTTACGGTTATTGATTTTGCATGTTCATATTTATTTTATAGTTGTTTCCATGATATTTAAAATAATTATTTTGTTTACTTATAAGTTTGAAAATTTATTTATGAAATGTGGAGAACTTTGATTCCATATGAATTTAAATATAGATTTTACAATGTCTTATATAGGTATGCTTTGGAGATAAAAATGTTGTCTAAATAATTGTTTGAAAAGTACCATTTTGAAATTTTAAATAAATTAAGTATAAATGGATCCTTAGAGTTTTTCTTAGAAAATGCTAAGTGCACTTGGATTTATGATGCCATGGCTACGTATATTGTGGGAGGCATATGGTAGGCATTTTTGTTTATAGAGATGAAGGGGAGATGTGGAAAATTAGGGGAGGAGGATATATGTGATTTGATATTTGTAACTGAAATCTTATATTTGACCATGACATTTAGGAAGAGATTTGACCGTGATGACATCTATTAGACTGAGTCAGGGATTTGACCGTGATTACCACATCTAACATTTGATATTTGTTTGGTTGTTTATGTGAACAATCCCATTGAATCCTACTTGATTATTTTATATGTAGTTATTTAAAGTATTAAGTTATTGATTGTATAAATTTCTTGTTATTTTGGATTCTCATATATACATTTTATGTGGAATAAATTTGAGATACGAACTATGCTTTGAACTAGTTTTGTAAAGGAGAAGATTTCAATGAAAATGTAAGACATAGATTTATCATCATATGTTAGTAAGTTTTTTTTTTTTGAATTGATTCTTTTCTTTGATCTTATTTGACATAAATCCATATGTTTTGGAAATAATTATGTTTTCTTTAATTGCTATTGATGATAAAATCCAGTCAACCCAAGTGTAGAATCCTAAGCTACAGAATGAATGTAAAAAGAGAGAAAGAGAGAGAAAGAGCAAGAATTGAGAGACACCAGAAGTTTTTAATATAGTTGGGCTAAAGTCAGTTTGACCCCTATGTCTACAGCTTTTATAACTCTTTGCTAAGTGTTTTGTATCTAATGATTGTATATATCATGTACAACGATTTCATCCCCTTTTATAATGATTGAAGGGTTACAGTTTGAATGTAAATATATAATAGATAAGTATCATGACTTAATTAGGATTATATAGTAGATCAAGATAGACGGTTATAACAGACTCTTGCCAGAATAGGAAACTGGATGGACTTTCTCGATAGTCAAGGACACTTTTCGTGAGCTACGAGCTAGGCCTTACTTTCATGACCTGAGGTTGCTACTCTGACTCATGTTGACCAGTGACCTTGGTTCATATTTAGCAACCTGATGTCTTAGTCTAGTGGCCTCAATTCAAATGAGCTGAGCCTTTGTTAGCTAAGTCTATCTATTGGACTTTTACCAGTCCGTTTATGTGGTTACAAATAATACCTACAAAATTAGCCCCTAGCAAAATTAGCCCCCAGCTCTCAGTGCAGTCTATGGACTGGGAGTTATAGTTTGCTGGTAAAAGCTGGAGATTATGATTAGTCATGTTGTTGTTCCTTAATCCATCATTTCGTTTGCCTATGTCATTATTACTACATTGAATGTGTACGCCTTTTTGTAACCGTCAGTGTAGCAATGACAAAGCCTTATTTTTCGCTAGACTGTTGGATCAAGGGTAATTAATTAGTCCTTCAAGCTATTCAACTATATAGGGTGAAGAAAATCTTTTCTTTCTTTTTAGAAATCCAGTGCTTTGTTTCCTCCTTTCTAGGGTTTAGTGACCTAGTGGGTTTATTGGTTAAGTTCCCTATATTTTGATGATCTAAGTCTTAGGTGTAGTGATCTGAGGTGTGTGTGGCCTACTACATAGGAATTTCTTATAGGTAATTCCTCATTAAGCATTCTAGGAATTTTTAAATATTGGATTATTTCCTCACGGTGGTACTGGTGAGTTTAAATCTCTCGTTCTTTCATAAGATGACCCAAATGTCTGGTTCCTCAGGACGCATCTGTAATGATGCAAGTAAGAGAGAAGCTCTTGTCTTGGGGGGAGGATTAAGAAGTAGCTTAAGAGTGATCCGATGATTAAATGGTGTATGACTTGCTTTATTAAGGATTCAATTTTTTAAAGTTAGCTTCCTGGGGCCATGATGGCTATAGGCTTATTTTGATCTATACTTTTGAACATATATATATCCACCCCGTTGAATGAAGTTTTAAATGAACTCTATGTAATATTTTCATTTTGTCCAAGCTTGTATCAAGTTCGATGAATAGATTCAATGTATTTTTATCTGGTCAAAGTAGGGTGCATGATTCAAGTGCCTAGGTATGTCAAGTTATGGCAAGCTTATTGCTTAGTGGGTAGCACAAATGTAGTGCTGAGTAGTAGGTCGCATACGGTGTCGAATAGTAGGTCACATGTGATGCTGAATAATAGGTCGTATACGGTGTCGAATAGTAGGTTGCATATGGTGCCAAAGAGTAGGTCACATGCAGTGTCGAATAAAAGGTCACATATGATGCCGAATAGTAGGTCGTATGTGGTGCCGAATAGTAGGTCGCATATGATGCCAAAAAATAAGTTGCATGCGGTGTCGAATAGTAGGTCGCATATAGTGTCGAATCTTTGTATGTACATCAAGTTTATTGCCCCTTCTGGATTTAGGAGGCTGAGTGCTCACATCCGGGTAGGCGACTTTCGGTTATAATATTCTGTTGAAAATTCATTCGAAAATTAGTAAACAGTCATAAAATTTTAAAATTTTAGATAAGCAAACTTATATTCATTGATAATATGGGTAGAGATATTCAGCATTCCAAGACCCTCAGCTAACAATGGATTTTAGCTGGCTTAGTGCCTCAGTTGGTAATGGATTTTAGCACTGTAATGCCTCAGCTAGCTTAGAGCCTCAGCTGGCAATGGATTTTAGCGCCATAGTGCCTCAGCTGGCAATGTATTTTAGCACTGTAGCACCTCAGCTGGCTTAGTGCCTTAGCTGGCAATGGATTTTATCATCGTAGCCCTTCAGTTGGCTTAGTGCCTCAGTTGACAATAGATTTTAGCACCATAGTGCCTTAGTTGGCTTAGAGCCTTATCTGGCAATGAATTTTAGCATCATAGTGCCTTAGCTAGTAATGGATTTTAGCATCATAGCACCTCAATTGGCTTAGCGCCTCAGTTGGCAATAGATTTTAATGCCGTAGTGCCTCAGTTGGCAATGGATTTTAGCGCCGTAGCGCCTCAGTTGGCAATAAATTTTAGCACCATAGTGCCTTAGCTGGCTTAGATCCTCAACTAGCAACGAATTTTAGCACTGTAGCACCTTAGCTGGCAATGGATTTTGTGGGGTGAGAGCTCACTACCGGGCTTTAGCTCGCTTCCAGATTAGGAGGGTGATTGCTTGCTTTTGGATTAGAGGGGTGAAAGCTCACTTTTGGTATAATTTCCTGAAATTTTATTCAAAAATTAGTAAACATAAATATTAATATTTAAGGAAACAATATTACAAGATTAAAGGAGTAAGCTGGGATTTATCAAGGATATAAGTGCAGATGTTTAGCATTCCACACTCATAGAAAGTCACTGATTTCTGGCCTTCTTTGTGGCCTAATTATCGAAGTCATCTTTTTGAGTTTGAATGCCTAGGTAGGTCACACGAATGCACCTCAACTAGCACGAGTTCGAGTGTCCAGGTAGATCGCATGGATATGCTTAAACTAGCACGTGTCTGAGTGCTCAGATAAGTTGCACAGATGTGCCTCAACTAGCACACCATGACTTTGTCAAGTTGAATATCCTTCCCGAATTAGAAGGGTGATTAGATGTCCAGGATTCCAAGCTCGAGGGACTTCAGCTCTATTCATGCTTGTTAAGTAATAAGCTCTATTTCTGAAGTCTTTCTTGATAATGTGTGGGCCCTCCCAATTCAGACCTTTCTATGTAATACTTTGAGAATTAGGAGCACTAGAGTTGTTGTTATCGTAGTTACTAGGGCTACTATCCTACAGGTTGCATCACATAGTCTCTCAAGTTACGTTTCTTAATCAGATCCTTAATAATATCCTTGAGTGCCTAGCACTCCAAAGTATTGTGCCCGACCTCCTTGTGGTAGGCACAAAATTTATCTTTGTTCCTAAACCTGTTAGATTAGGCTTCCTAAAGTCCTCCTTGTCTTTTTCTGTTACAAAGATCCTATTTGGAGCATCTAAAAGGATGTTGTAGTTGTTATAGTGACCTTGATGTTGAGGTCACTCAATATTGGCCTTTTTTACATGCTGGTTACAAGTTCTGTCTTTGCTATTTTTTGTTATTGCTCTTCTTTTTATTCTGATCGGAGCTGCTTGCCTCATCCTTACGATCGATCTTCTACCTGATCTTTTTGACAGCTTGTTCATAAAATTCACCCAGGTCTCTCACTAGAGACTTGTATATGCTCTCATATAGCTTTCCATCTTTGTAGAGTCCCATTGAGATCGCTATTAAGATGCTCTCATCTGAGGGGTTCTCTACATTGCTGACCTCATGCTTGAACTAGGTGATGTAATCTTTCAATGATTCATTCTCCTACTAAAAGACTGTTGCAAGGTGATAGGATGGTGCAGGCTGCTTTCTTAATGCTTTGTACTGGTTAATGAATTTTCTTGAGCACTCTTCCCAACCGTCAATGCTGTGAGCCTTAAGATTTCTGAATCATGTTCGAGGTATGTCTCCTAGAGTGGTTAGGAAGATGCGACATTTAACCAAGGGATTAGTTGTTTGAAGATCCATCTACACATTGAATGCATCTAGGTGGTCATACGGATCACTATCCCTATTGTACTACAGGATTGTGGGGATTTTAAATTTATGAGGGAGAGATTGTGCCTTTATTTCTCTGGTGAACGAGGTCCTCTCCTCGTACCAGTCTTGTCTATCCTGAGCCCGAGGGTGTTGTTCCAACTGCTCTACCCTCTAGAGCAGCTCCTCTATCATATGGTCTTGAGCCTCAGACTAATGGTAGGAAGATGGCCTGCTCCTCTTTTTGTCATGGCAGTGGTGATTTAAGGTTCTGCACTTTCTCTACTCATGGCCCGATGAGTTTTGATCTGAGACACGTCTTCTATTAGACTTATTTGATCCTTCAGCTTGACGTGAGCCCTCACGTCGTTAATATTCTCCTTTATTTTCCTCATGAGCTTTATGGACCTCCGACCTTGGTCGTGAGTTAGTAGAGCAAGCTGAATAGGTGTGCTAAGGTACTTCTCTAGTTGGTCTTTCTTCTTAAGCTCTTTCTTGTGTCTGTTGGAGAGCTTTTTTCTGTGCAGTGCCCTCAACCTACTCTTATGAGCATTGGGCTTGTGCCTCAGTCAATGCCCTAATCGCTTTAGCTAACTTTTCTATCATTTTCTCGAGTGCCTGATGATATTGATGCCATACTTGTATTCTATCAATAATATCAGGTTAGTGTGAGGCTGTTGGGGGCATATCGACGGCAACACCTGTGGTGGAGATGGCAGAAGTGCTTGCCGCGAGAAGGACTAGATCCTTCTGTTATTCCATATGACCATATGCTTGGCCAATTGCAATATCTGAACTTCTAGTGGTTCTTTCTCTAGCCATTGAAAAATAATGGTAAATGCAGTTTATGGCCCTTTCTCTAATGCCAAAATGTTAACAATAAAATCCGATCAACCTAAGATTTGAACCCAAAGTTGCTGAATGAATGTAAAAAGAGAGAAAGAGAGAGAGAGAGAGAGAGAGAGAGAGAGAGAGAGAGAGAGAGAGAGAGAGAGAGAGAGACACCAAAAGTTTTTAACATGATTTGGCTAAAGTCAGTTTGACCCTTACATCCATGGCTTTTATTACTCTTTGCTGAGTGTTTTGTATCTAATGATTGTATATATCATGTACAATGATTTCACCCCCTTTTATCATGGTTGGGGGTTACAATTTGAATGGAAATCTATAACAGATAAGTATCATGACTTGATTAGGATTACATAGTAGATCAGGATAGACAGTTATAATAGGCTCATGCCAGAATAAGAGATTAGACGGACTCTCCCGATGGTTGAGGACGCTTTCCACGAGCTACAAGCTAGGCCTTGCTTTTACAACCTGAGGTTGCTGCTCTGACCCATGTTGACCAGCGACCTTAGTTCATATTTAGCAACTTGGTGTCTTAGTCTAATGGCCTCGATTCAAATGAGCTGGGCCTTTGTTAGCTGAGTCTATCCATTAAGCTTTTACCAGCCCGTTATGCGGTTACAAATAATACCCACAACAATTTCTATAAAGTATGTTTTAGAATTGTGGGTTTTAGTAGTTTATTCACTCATTGAGTTCTCATAACTCACCATCTTTTTTCCTTTTCTTTTCAAGCTTTGAAATCAACTTGATAAACCCTTGTTAGACTTGTGGAGATTCAATGCCAACATCTTGAAGTAAGTTTGACAGTTGGAATAAAATGTGTTGCATGACCGTATGTGTGTATCTTGTGTCAGTTTGATTACTATACATATATTTTAGGATATATAGTTTGGTGTTTTGTTTTCTAGGTTATCAGTTTCTAGATAAGGCATGTGGCCCACCATTGTTGATTTGGCCTATGGCTAATGTTTAAAAATTAAGGGAGATTTTGTCAAAATTTTGGTAGGTGTTAAATAAAAGAATTTTCATTTTGTAAGTGCATGTGATCTTTCTTCCATATGTGAGGTTTAAGTTTTGTGTGGGTTTGTATTATAGTTTGTCAGCCTTGTAGGAAGTTAATTTGAGGTTATTTCTTATACCAGTTACATGCTCAAATTTAGGGTGTGACACTTAGGGTGATAATGACGTGGATTTCAATTGTGAAGAAGAGAAGGATGACGAACCACTACTTTGTCTCATGTCTATGGGAGACAATAACAATAAGATAAAAGATGATTCATTCTCTTGATAATGTATATAAAGAACTTTGTGATGACTTGCTTAAGGTTAAAATGAATGTGAATCTTTTGATAAAATTGAATTTAGCCACAACTTATTGATCAAATGTTGCAACATTTTCATAATAATTGCAAGTTACACATTTTTTTGTAAAGAGTTGCAAGTATTATGAAAAAATTGTACGATTTTACACAAAATTTGCAAGATTGAATAATTTTATTGTAATTAACTTTTTCATGAAAAGTTGCAATTGCAATTTTTTATAATTAAGTTGCAATACATATGTAACATGTGAATGACATGGCATGTCTTGCAATGTTTTATGACATAATATTTTAACTTATCATCAAATCATAAATATAAAATAGAAAAAAAAGATGTCAAATCCCTAATAAGGAGGTCCTATAAGGTTGTATGGTAGTCATTTCCAAATTATAATTATCTTTAAAGATGTTTGCAAGATATTTTTTTGTTGTGGGCCAAACAAGGGAATTTGTTTTTCTGCTGTCAACACCAAACATAAAAAATTTACCTTGTTCTCAAAAAATTATTCAACCATTTATATATTTTCCTATGAAGTAATTTTCCTTTAAAATAAACACATCTTACAACATGTACATTTCTTTTTGGTAGGCTAGGGGCAAAGTTCCAAAAACGCTATTTATCTCATCAAGTAACAGTGTTTGTAAGTTGTTGGTGGGCATGATCATGTCTTGAAGGTGGAAGAAAGGGGTCTAGTAGCAAAGAAGTAAGGAAGTTTGAAGAAACCTTTAAAAAAGGATGATATGTGTGCATGAAAATGAAAGAACGAGAGAGTGAGGATAGAGGGTTGTCTCGTAAGGAGAGAGAGGTGAGTGAGGGACTGCTAAATGTTCCTTGAAGGTGGATAGATGCCTACCTTTGTAAAGTGTTCAAAAGTAGTTAGAAAGACCACATGTGTGGGTTTCTCTTTATATAAATCATCAAATTCATTTTCAAAAAATTAATTGATGCTAAGTTCATTAGTCTTAAAAGCTTGGTTACATAAATTTTATATCAAATTTTAAATGAAATACAAAAATTTAGTATCAGATTAAAAAATTACAGAATATAATTAATTTGATATAATGCAAATTGTTAATTCTTACCATTAGTTACATCATTAATAATGTATGCCAGGAAACTAGGCCTACAATTCTATCTACAATTATTAATAACAAGTATATATATAGATAAATATTATGCATTTTATCAACTTAAGAAAATAATATTATGTTTGGCTGGTTGGAATAAAATGGATAAAAAATTTGTTTGATAGGCATTATGAAATAGAAATGCCTATACTTCAGGGAATAATCATTCCATCAAATGATAAAATCTCCATTTTATCACAAAAGTAAGAGAATAAGCCATTTTATTATTTATAGATTGACCTTTTTACACTTTTGTTCTTTATGTTTTTCATATATTTCAAAAGTATCCTTATATTAATAAATAATAAAATAACATCATTTTTTCAATAATTTTAATATAAAAATATATAATTATATTTTTAATAATAGAATTTAAAATAAGATATTTTATATTATTTATAAAATAAATATTATTTATCATACAAAATTATTTAATATAATATAAAAATCAATGAATTAAAATTTATTCATCTATAAGGAGAGTTAAAATTATGAAAAGAAAGTTAGCATACTTTAAGAATAGAAGAATGTCATATTACCAATAAATATTAGGGATTTTTAAAAATTAACATAATAAATATTTAGAGAATATAAATTAGTTATTTAACTTATATGTTATAATTATTATTTTGTTGACACTGTAATATTTCCTATTGAACTTATATATGATTGGTATATAACTTGAAGATTTGAAGTTTTGTATGCTTTTTATTGCTTTTAAATCGACATATTATCATTTTTTATTGTAAGAATGTTATTGTAATTGATTGTATCTTTTCATTCTATTTTTACAATATTTTGTTGTACTATGGAATGGTTATTCCACCCCATTAAATTCCCATTTTTATTTCATTCTATCCAACCAAATATAACAATATATATAATGATAAAATGTTAATGCTAATGTAAAATTAGAATGTTAAGTATCTTATGACAAAACAAATTAAAAATGAACTTATATGTAATACAATAATAAGGATTTATACCCATCTTAAATTCGTTTATTCAATATCAATGTTTTAAAAGTCAGATCGGTTATCAAATCGAAAAGGTTACTAGATTATGATTTGATTTGGTTAAGTAAATAGTTAAATTGGATGACGTTATAGTTAGGAAATTAAATATATTAAATTGAATTATATATAAAAAATAATTAACATATAATATAATTTATAAATTTAAGTTTATAATAAAAAAACTCATAAATATAATAAATAAAAATCATTATAAGTTCTATAAGAAATTAATAATTAACAAAATATTATAATTATGAGCCATTTGTTTAATATATATTTCAAAAACTTAGTTTAAAATTAAAAAAATATAAAAAAAATCCAAATTTAAAGGAAAAATATGAAAAAAAAAGTCAGCCAATTTTTGAAAATTGGTTTCAGTTTATTGATTTTGATCACTTCATTCAATTTTGTTTGGTTTTGACCAATTCAATTATTGTTTGACCATGAAAATAGTTTTATGATTAAATCAAATTCTTATATATATCAATTCTTGATCTGATGGATTGAATCATCTTTAATTTATTCTATTAATCACGTTAACGATTTCTTCATAAAAAAATCAAAATTCATATATTCTTATAATATAGTATTTTTTTTTGTTAAAGTCACAAATTCAAAACTGACAATGAAATAAACTTAAAAAATTCTATCACTTTAAATTTTACATTTAACCAAAAACCCTTTACAGATCAAATGAAGTAGTTATGAAGTCTTACATATCATGACCTTGTTGACTAAGATAAAATTTTTTTTGTAAAAATTAATAGAGAATAAAAATTTTATTTCAGGTAAATGTTCATGGGATAAGTTTTCATTTGAGAATACTTTTCAAGAGTGTGGTGCAATTTTTTTTATTTTTCCTTTAAATAACGTACCTTTTAGGATTTTTTTTTTCTCCAAAACGTAGCTTTTAAGATTAATAATTTTCTCTAAAATAAAGGGATGAAACAAAGCCAAAAATAGAAAGAAGCAGCGACCAATTCCAACTTCCAACTTCTCCCTCCAAAAACAATGCCACGCAAAATCCAACTGCAACACAGCATTTGACAAAACACAACAGTTCCATCCCTCACTCCGCCAATTAATGCCAAATTCTTACAACAACCAAACAAGCTACAAAATCCTCCTCTCCTTTTTTCGTTCATTTTCCGTATGGTTTCTCTCTGAAACAGTTGATATATGAATTCAAATCCACAAAACAAGACCCGCTGAAAACCAGGTAGCTGTTGAAATTTCCCTCTTTTACTTGAGAAAATGCCATCTGAAATTTTTCCCGCGATGAATCGTTCTTCGTATACATCGCTGCAATCTGCTTCTGCTGCGGCAATGCTGATCAAAGATAGAATCGAGGACGACCCATCGGCGAGTCTTCTGATTTCTTCGCCATATGAGGACGAAAAAATTAAGCCACTTCTGCCCAAATCATCCAGCTTCTGTTCTAATTCAAGCAGCACCATGAATGATACTGGCGTTTCCCAGCAAAGGCGTCGGCGGATTTCAAGCGATAATTCCTTGTCGTCCACATCGACCAATAATAGTCGGAAATCTTCGTTCGGCAGCGATGTTAGGCACGTTGCTTCAGAAACGTTTATGCTTACTCGCTTGAGTTTGAAGATTTTAGGATATCTTGGGTACTGTTCTCTTCTTAATTTCCTCTGTCTATTTGTTTTAAATTTCACTTCAGAAAGGAAATTTTTTTGATGTTTTAGACTAAAGCAAATGCAAGGCTTATAGACTGATGTGATGTTTCAATATGTGTAAAACTGTTGATTGCATGGTGGGTGTTGCATCGAATTCATCTATTGCTGCGATTTCATTGCGTCTGATTCTATCAAGGATGGCATTAATAAATTTTATGTCATTGATGCTAAACAAGTTTCACTTTTTCCTCTATTTTCTGTAGCCTTTTCCATTTATCAGTTTATTCAGGGCACAAGGATTTGTTTACAAGGTATTACAGTGTAGTTATTTTCACCCAGGAGCGGTATCACCTTTTCATTTTTTTTTTTCTAAAGAATTAAAATTTAGATGAACTGTTAGAATGCTGGATGAATAACATTGGGATTAGGAGGAGTATTTATGGGAACATTCTCTATGGTTGAAGACAAGGTTGATAGAGTTAGGTATTGACATACAATGTATTATGTATGCATAAACTTTGGACCAAGAGCTAACTATTCTTCATTCCATTGAGTTTTTACTTTCATCAGCAGTTGCAGTCAGTAACAAACCAGGGCTTGCCATAATTAAAGCTTACCCCTTACGGAATCTCTCACAACATTAGGAACACTTGTAAGACTAGTTAATTAAGTGGATTCCGTGAAGGTAAATATATTGAATATCTTAAGTAGTTCTCTCATGTCTGATGAAGCATATAAATCCGATTGTGCTTTTTCCAGTTAGTGGTTGTTGATATCCTGCAGTAAGTTTGTACCATATTCTTAAAAATTTGAAGACAAAAAGAAAATGGCTGCAGGAAACCATCATCTGAGCTGAACTAGTATGTAGTAGAGTAGTAGTTATATCAGAATACTTTTGGTTTGAGAAATGTAAAATGCATTTAACTTGACGTATTGAAAATTGGGGATCACATGGTGGCAGAAGGGTAGGCCTTAAATTACATGTGCTTTGCAACATGGAAAGAATCTTTGCTCAATTGGAAAACTAGAATAACTTAGAGAAGGCTGCTGCAAGGAATTATTGTCTACTTCTCTTCCAAATTTTATGGCATTATGCTTTATAATAATAGAAAAAATTTACGGGTGAGATGGAGTGTAGGAGTTTGAGCTGATGACTCTGTGATAATGCAAAAATAATATCTGAAAGATTCAAATTTATAGTTTTCATCAGTTCCTGAAATTCAATTGACTATATTTTAATATTTGTTTGAGATGACTATCTTCACCTTATGGACTATCGCATGCTCTCTAATGACTAATCATTCATTTTCATTCAGGTTAGGCTATAAATGGATTACAAGATTCCTTGCCCTTGGTTGTTATGCTATTCTCCTTTTTCCAGGTTTTCTTCAAGGTCTGATTCGAGTGATCGTTGTCATGCACATATGTTTAGATTCTGACTTGTGTGCTTGTAAGTATCCTCATCAATGCTCATTATTGAGGATTAAATATTCTCTTTATCTTTTGTAGTTGGATATTACTATTTTTTCTCCAATCAGATACGCAGAAGCATAGTTTATGGTGACAAACCACGAAATAGGTAGGATATTATGGCACTATGCAGCTTTCCCCAGCTGCATTTATAAATTTCTATGGCTTGTGTGGTCTTGTGGGTTTTCATATTAATAGCTTAAATATCTTTTGCAGGCTTGATTTATATTTACCTAAAAATAATAATGAGCCAAAGCCTGTTGTTGCTTTCATTACTGGTGGAGCCTGGATTATTGGGTATGTGATATGTGTCTTCTATTTTAAAACTTTGTTTAGTATGAATCATTGTTAGAAGGGGTAAATGCTGGTCTCTAGTAGAAAAATCTTCCTTCCATAGGATCAGCTGCTTATGTATGAGCTTAAAGTCTTTTTAAATTTGTCGAAAATGAGCTGAAGTTTATATGCATATATGTTAACAGTCTTTCATCCCTTACAAGGTAGGAGGAAAACAGCATATCCATTAGGTTTGTAGGTTGTGACTCCTAACTAGGGCTTGAGTAAGTCTTGATGGAAGTAACAAGGCATTCAATATCCTGTCAGTCTAAACTGCATGTGTCTGCTTAAGTTGATTGACAATATTAACCTGATGATTAAGTGAGAAATCTGTATAATATTCTCAATACTTATTAAAATTGGACTTGGTTCTTTCTTAAAATTTTCGAAAATCTTCTTCTTCTTCTTCTTTTTTGCGCAGTTACAAAGCATGGGGTTGTCTTTTAGGTCAACAATTATCAGAGAGAGATATCATGGTGGCATGCATAGATTACAGGTGCTTTTTTATCAAGAAATATTACTTGTTTCTCATTCCATGTGACAATGATGATGCCTGCATATTCAACTTCTTGTTGCATATTTAGTACAATAGTATAGTTAAGTCATTTTCCATGCAATTTATTATTTTATTTTATTTTATTTTTTTGTAATAGTAGAAGTGATAAGCCACTTAACACATACACACAATGTCCTAGATTTGAATCCAGGACAATGAAGAGGGGAAAGTCCCCAAGGTAACATTGAGTGCCACTACACCACTTGGGGTGCCGGCCAATGGAATGTATTATATACATTATGTATTAAGTCATTTTCCGTGCCATATATTGCATACAGTACATAGAACTTACTATCTGCTTACTATGAATTCATTAATGTTTCCGATTACCACATTGCTATAGCTTCGGCTTTACTCATATCAAAGTCAATATATTAGTAATTTCCTAGATGAAGTTGCATTCTTTTTTACCCCTTGTAACATCTTTTATATATATATATATATATATATTTATATTTTATGGATTTTCTGAATGGAACTGATCTTCTTCTCTGTATGTAATTTTCTCTGATATGTCTGAGTGCTTTCATTCATTAATATGAAAGAGCAATGCACTTGTGATTGTTCCTGTATCAGTACTATAAAATATACAACAGTTTCATAGCTGTGTGATTGCTTACTTGCATTCCACCTTACCACCTGTTCTCTCACAGCACTTTTCTTGCAGAAATTTTCCTCAGGGAACCATCAGTGATATGGTAAGTGATGCTTCTCAAGGCATCTCATTTGTATGCAACAATATTGCAGAATATGGAGGTGACCCTAACAGGTTAAATATTTGATCTTTAAAATTCGAAGGTGTCTTTATTATATTGCTCCAAAATTTTCTCTCTGTTAGGAGTGTTGGGAAGCACATTCATTGATCGTGCTCTTTCTATTCTTTGTTTTGTATAGGATTTACCTAATGGGCCAGTCAGCTGGTGCACATATTGCTGCCTGTGCACTCGTGGAGCATGCAATCAAAGAGGCTGGCGAAGGAGACAGCATTTCTTGGAGTGTCTCCCAGATAAAGGCTTATTTTGGTTTATCAGGAGGGTAAATATTTGTGTAAAGTTGCTGTCTTTTTTTTGGTTTAAGAACCCTAGACCTTTGGAGTGAGTTGCAAATGAATGTTGTTAGTGTTGTGTCTATAATATTGAGGTTATGACCAGATACATAGAAGTGGGTATGGAGATATGTCTACCTATCCTTGCTTTTGTTTTTTCCAATGCAATGAGGATTCAACCACAGGAATGCAAATTATAGTTGTGATTTGTTGGTTTGTACACGCTATGTGAGCATGGATTTAATGTTACTATTGACCTCAGTTTCCTTTAGAAGTCAAATAATAATTGCTAGCCCAATTTCTTTCCATCTATGCTTTTATGATTTTGCTTACATTTGTAGTGATACTATTTTATTTCTTTTATATATTGCATTTGCCTCAGATGATAATTCTTGTAACACTGAATTGTTTACAATTATCCTGATTTGATTCTCATAATAATTTTCAAAACTAATTATTTCAACACTTTGATTCTCGTTTTAATTTGCTGTTTTCCTTCCTACATCAAGCAGATACAATTTGTTTAACTTGATAGATCATTTCCACAGTAGAGGCCTTTATCGTTCTCTCTTTGTAAGGTACATAATATTCATTTCTAGTGAGTTAATATCTATTTAATACATTATTTTTTTTTCTTCATTTTGTATTAGAGTTTGAAACTATACCTTCAATTTTCTTAGCATAATGGAAGGGGAGGACTCTATGCGAAGGTTTTCTCCAGAGATGATGGTTCAAGATCCAAACATCAGAAATGCTGTTTCTCTACTTCCTCCAATTGTTCTCTTTCATGGTACTGGGGATTATTCAATACCATCAAACTCCAGGTATGAACCTTCTAAAAGGATTCTTCAACTATGTGATAACCATATGAAACAAGAAGTGAATGGATCTAGTTAATGAGGTTTGGTATGGTTTTTGACAAAATTTTCAAATTGGACATGTCAATCAATGGTGCTGTAGTACCTTGATTAACTTTCTCAAATTTTAAAGCATCATTTTTCTATGCTTAACACTTTGTAAATGACGAGAATGTTAATGAAAAGAGGGGAAAAAGGAAAAAAAAATAGCATCTTGTATGCAGCCAGACTGGGAAGTTTTATGTTATTAGATTCTCTCAAGAAAAAGTGACAACATGGTGAGGGAAACAAGGGAGAGGAGCTGATGATTTAAGAAACATTCAGATAAAAAAAAAACTCATGTCTTTGTGCTCCAATTTTCTTGTTGAACCTTCATTTTACACATAGAGGCTAAAGTAATGTCAAGATTGTATTTGAGAGGTAGGAAAGTCACCTGGCTAATTGTAACTCTCAGATTAAGGACCTTAAGGCAGACTTCATGACTGTGAGGCTAATTTGGAAGTATAGAGGCTAAAGTAACATCAAGATTGTATTTAAACTGTACAGCAATGAAGACTGCCTTATATGTATCTTATTTTCGTAGTTTTCCTCCTTTTTTATTCTTATCTTTTTTTGCAGTAAATCCTTTGCAGAGACTCTTAAAAGAGTTGGAGCCAAGGGCGAATCTGTTTTATATGAAGGGAAGACTCATACAGACTTGTTTCTTCAGGTAAGAATACTATGCTACTCCTTTTTGTTATGGTTCGCAAACAGCTTATCCTTAAACAGTGGAAAAATCTGAGTTCAATGATTTTCTTCAATTACATAATACTTTTCAGTTAATTTGCTTTTTCTCCAGATACCTTAAGAGTTTGAACTTTGCACTTGTGTTGATTCTTCTTTAAATCTTAATCTTAACTTAAATATTAAGAAAATGACTTAGCTTCGGTTTTTAAAAAGTTGCAACTTTTATTAAAACTTTGTACGAGATCTTGCAATTTTTTTAATATATAAAAAAGCTACAACTCTGTAGTAGCAACTATGTGAAAGTGAAATTTGTTACTCTATTGACAGAGTTTGCAACATAAAAGTTTTCAACTTCCGTGAAAAAGAAAAAGTTACAACAAAATTTATAAAACTTACAAGATTTATGAAATATATTTCATACTTCTTGCAAACAAGTATGCATGTTTTTTTTTTTTTTTTGGAAAACGTGTGGAAGTATGACCCTGGGAAAAATAACCCCTCGAAATTGTTTGGATCTTTGAACATGAATGTGATTTTTGCATCAGGTTGGAACGCTAAACTGCCTTCATTTAAGTTATCATTTTTTCTTGTCTAGCCAGTGATGAAGTTAGGGTATTTTACTTTTTTTTACAGAAGAAAGTCTCTTATTCTTTGAAATCAATAAATTATAAATGCATTAAACCATAATGCATTTTCTGAACATACCACAAGTCTTACTTCTGTCTCTATTTTGAAATCAATAAATATTAGTGGTTTGGCTTACTAAAAAATCTTTTCCAAATCTCAAGAAGTAATATAAATAAACTTATTGATGAAAAATCTTTGAACAAGCAGATTCTTCATATCAAGGTCATATGCCGTTTTACTTTCAGGATCCAATGAGAGGAGGCAAGGATGAGATGTATGAGGACTTGCTGGCATACATCCACTCTGGTGATGCAGAAGCCCTTGCCAGAGATGCTGCAGCTCCTCCGAGGAGACGCCTTGTGCCTGAATTCATTATCAAATTGGCTCATTGGGTTAGCCCTTTCTAACCGAAGATCATTCACCTCTTAGCTATCCATCTCAAAATTATTTGGATAGTTGATTTTTTTCTGTACATAATATTTAATTGGAAGAAATTCTTGTGTGCACAGTGTGCTATGTCTCATATGCACTAAACCAATAATACTTTTTTTTTTTTTTTTACTTTCTCTCTCCTCTGGTTATGGGTCATTAACCTTTTCTATCCTCAATCAAAGCATCACTTTTGCTTTTTATATTGATCCAATAAGTAGAAGAGAGGGAAAATTACAAAGTTGTGTTGTTGGATTAGTGCATATATGTTGTGGTGTCCGGTAGAATTTCTCCTTGATTCCTCTATGTTCATTCACAACTGGATACGATTAGTTAGCAAACTCCATGACTTCTCATCCATTCTTTATGTATTTGACATCCTAACATTTTATACAACGATAAATCAAATTTGGTTCTGAAATTTTATGGTCTT
This sequence comes from Saraca asoca, assembly GCA_026873985.1. Classification (NCBI taxonomy): domain Eukaryota; kingdom Viridiplantae; phylum Streptophyta; class Magnoliopsida; order Fabales; family Fabaceae; genus Saraca; species Saraca asoca. The sequence goes on from JANHAO010001287.1 coordinate 23,676, forward strand.
TGAATCTATTTATCATTCAAGCACATTGAGTTCTTAGTAGAATTTTTCTACAAAGCTGTTCCTGAGGATCATAGATTTTATTTAGCCAACAAAGGTTGTCACAGCTTTTGCCCTGTCCTGTCTATATAATAATTTTAAGCTTCTCTTAGAACATCCTTCTAGCAACCATTTAGGTACACACAAATATAGTAGTCTGCTAGGTAGTCACAAACTCACATTACATTAAATGTAAGATTCAGAAAAACAACTTAAGAATGCCTGTCATGTAACTGAAAAATATTAAAAAAAAAAAAGTTAACATATGCAAAAGAAGATGAAAACACATGAAAAATCTGAAGATAAAGCTGAAGTTTTCAAATCTCAATTCTACTGAACTGATGGTAGAATCCAAAGTGCTGGCGGCATACCCCTTAACAAAGGGTTTAAAGTGTAATGTCCACGAAAGCTTCTATTCTAAACATTGAAGATACCTGTTGAATATATCAGATTGGCAGCTGGAGTGAAATCAACAGTGAAGTAAATAGAATCTTTGTGGAGGCAACCAAAACTCCTAGCTGAAAGAGACATCAAATCATTGTCTCCCAGGAACAACACATTATCTCCTAAGCTTTCAATCTCCAACTTCTGCAACAACATCCCACTTTGATCATCTAACTTCAACTTATCAACCTTAAAAATTTCTCATAACATCGAAATGCAAAAATCTTCTAACCATCCACAAATCCCCCTCCAATGATTTCACAAGGTATGCTTTACAGTCTTCCCAGGGTCCGTTTTCTTGCGAAACAAATTTCATGCTTTTCTCTCCAGTGGCAGTCACGTTCAAGGACACAATCTTACCCCCGAGTCCCACTGCGTAAACTAAACCATTGTAGAAAACCATATCAGAGAAACCTGGGATCCAAATGCAATTCCACGATTTCTGGCCTGGTTTTCTGAATGGCAAATGACATGAAGTAATGAATATTGCAACAGTCACATAATCATTCGGATTTTTCATATGAAGGGCAGATAATATAACCTTAACATCACATTCCATGTCCCAAACGTTCGATATCGACGAGGTAACAGGTGGTAAAGGATGTGGCCACATCCTTGAAAGGGTCCATCGTCGCCAACCAGCCATTACTGGACCCACAGAATCTTCGATAAGAAGGCACCGGCAAGTTGTAGACTTCGTTTGTATGTAAACTCCCTTTTATTGCTCTATCTCACGGGATTGGTATCATTAGCATATGAAGTAGTTGAGAAGATAGATGTATTTGACGGTAATCCTTTGAAACTGAGTACCATTGCTTGCACACATTGCTGGACCAAACGCGGTCTATGGGTTCTGAAAACTTTTCCAGAATTAAAAACAGGGCTGGTGCTGGTAAATTTCCCCAATCTGGTTCACATGACAATGCCAATAGAAGAAGATAGTTGAGAGTTGGATTTCAGCCGAGCAAATATGGCTATAAATATATATATATATATATATAGAGAGAGAGAGAGAGAGAGAGAGAGAGAGTACAAGAATGTTATTAATATATTAATAATTCAGGATGACTCTAATATATGAAAATAAAAAAGGAATAGAATCGAATAAGGAGGAATAAGAGTAATAGTAATTATTTTTTTTTAAAATTTATTTAGTTTAATCAGAAAATGAAATCATATTGTGTATGATTTCAATTTTTATTATTTAGTTAGATAATGGTCAACGATAGTAGGTAATAGTGGATGATGGTCAACAATGATAAATGGTAGTAAGCGATGATCAATGATGGTATAAGTGGTACTAAGTGATGATCAATAATGGTAGGTAGTGATGACAGGTGGTTAATGATGGTAAATGGTAGTGGACAGTGGTCAACGATGAATAATGATGGTAGGTGATGATCAGTTATTATAGGTGGTAGAGAGTGATAATCAATGTTAGTAGCGGTGTTGGATGACAGTTAATAGGAATAGTAGTAATGAGTGGTGATCAACTGTAGAAGATATTGGTGGGTAGTAGTCAATAGTAATAGCAGAGGTGATTATGGGTTGGGTCTTAGGCTAACTAGTTGGGTTTTTTTTTGCATGAAATTATATATTATGTATTGACCCCAAGCCTGACCATAATTTTTTCAAAAAATTTTTGGCTTAAACCAGTCGGGCCTGATTTTTATTCTTCATGGTTCAAGACTTGACTTGAGGCCCAAATCTTTTTAATTTTTTAAAAATTTTAATTTATAATTAACTTTTTAAAAATAATTAAAACAAATTTTTACAAAAAAATATTTTAATTAAATATAAGATATTTTAATATATATATAATCATTAATTATATTAAATAAAATAATTTTTTATTATGAAATTTAATAAATTATAACTAATTTATGTATTATTTGTTAAATTTATTTATAATATATATTTATTTAGTTCGAACTGGGTTGGCTTGATTGTATTTGTGTTGGTCTAAGCTTGGTCTAATTATTAATCGATCTTAAAAAAGAGCCCAAATACTATTTGGGCATATTTTTATGTCTAAATCTTAATTTTGTTGGCCCTCAACTCAAGGTGGTAGTTGCGTTAGACAGTAGTTAATGACGGAAGGTGATGGTGGATAGTAATAGATAATGGTCTTATTATATAACACGAACATGTGAATGAGTCTTGATATAGAATATAGTTTAGAGGCTTAAGCACCAACAACAAGATTCACAAAACACAGGCATGCAAATTTGTTATTTTAGATTCTTAATCTAATTATTCAATTAGAGATTAATCAGTAATCATAAGGAAATTATTAATTTAAATTAGTTTCATGGACTTAGGTGACCATTTAGTTAGATAAAATAGAATCTTAGATGACTCTAAGAATTCCAATTAACTTCGATTAATTAATTATCTTACTAGTAATATTTTAAAATATGTCCGACCAATATTCTTTGAAATTATGACAAAAACTGGACGTACGATCATGCTCGTGAAAATGATTGCGAGTTCAACATTACACATTCAAGTAGGATCATGATTAGAATCGCAGGATTCAAATTCAAAGGCTACGATGTGACTCGATAAAATTTAGTTCAAAATCCGATTTTGCTCACCCAAAGTTGTAAACCTTCAGTAAGTCCAAAAATAAATGTGATCAAAATTGTGATTCAAATAAAAGGTAGTGTGCTAGCCCTGTTCGCACGATCAGAATTGTGAAAATAGTTTAAATTTGTCGATTCGAATTGCGAGCCCTAGAGAAGAAAATTTTAAAATTTTGCAAGATACTCCCCCAAATCACCCCACATGTTTGAGTTGATTTTCCCACTTGATAAACTAGAAAAATTATACCCTTTAATTGGTATATAGAAAAATGTACTATACCCTTTAATTGCTATCACCCTATTAACATCCAGATCTTAAGAAAATAAAGAGAAAGACAAAAAGACCTAATAACAAAGTAGCAAAATATACACAAGAGTTGAAATTTGATATTACAAAAAGAAAAGGATGAGTCCAAAGTACAAGTGAAAGTGAATGTGGAGCAAGAGAGCAATAAAACAAGTAAGATTCTGGCTTGTTCGACAGACTTTAGCCATGTTGGCAATGGAAGGAGGCAACCCAACAATGGACAATGGCAATCCAACAGCAAACGATGGCAACCTAGCAACAAGCCAACAGGGTGGTTGGGGGTTTAGGGCAGAGAGAAATGAATGGAAAAGGGACTATTCAATTTAAAATTAGAATTTTTGTTATTTAATGGATTTTCGACCTCTATGGTTGTCGAAAACAAGCCACATGGCATTTTTCCGACATTTAGAAACATCAGAAAATATGACGTGTTTTAAAAATTCAAAATTTTAAAAACTTGATATGGTATGCAATGCTATATGGCATTTTTGACATCTCTTAAAACATGGAAAAAAATGAATTTGTCAATTTGTTTTTAAAATTTGGTATGTGTTTTCCAAAAAATGAGGACATCGAAATCTTGGCATGTCATTTTTTTTCGATGTTTTTAGATATTGGAAAAATTCCTATAGAATATTTTCCATTTTCTGACATTGTTTCTAATGAACTTCCGACATCCAAATATTTCTATCAAAAGGACGTCGAAAAATCAATATTTTGTTGTAGTGATGGTTGAAATTTGATGTAAGCCATTTAAACTTAAGTAGTGTCAATGGATCCTTCCTTACTCACACACACGCACATATATCCTATATATAAATAGTAATTATTCTGGCACTTTTAATGATGTAGTTATATCTAATGTTATCTTTATAATAAACCTATTTACGGATTAAGTTGGGTTAGGCCTAGCTAAAACCCGTGAAAATTAATAGATTTTAATTTTTAACCTAAGTTTGGGTTTATAAAAATTTTTATCTATTATTTAATTAAGGCTAAAGTCCAAGTTTATAGGTTGAGTCATAGGCAAAGCCTAAACTTAGCCTATAAGCCCATTATTATGCTACATTATTAAATTTTATAAATAACATATCAAATCACAAGAAAAAAAATCATATAAGATTATAAAGACAAAGAAAAAAAAATTGTCATGTAATTTATTTGGCAAAAAATAGAAGTTTTTATTTTAATTATAGTATACAAAAACTTTTAGCATGAATTCTAGTGTAATTTTATTATTCACTAAGTGAAAACTATAATATTAAAAAAGTGACTAAAATATACAAAGAAGCATATAAGTTGTCACAACCCAAACTCTTGGTCATGACCGGCGTGAATATCAATTCCTAATTGATAATCACCAGCCTTTAATTCACTCTAGTATTCTTCTCTACTAATACTTGATTTAATATTTCCCACTATTATATACTTAAATTCAAATGGTTAATAAGGAAAACTTATAGACGAAGAGAGAAACATTGATATATAAACATATTTTTATAATGGACAAAAACACTGCCAATTATGGGACACACCTGTTTAAACTTACGTTCAACAAGATCTCAATAAGTTCATGATATACACACACTCCTAAGGATTCTTTGTTGTGGTGATATTTATATCAGCAGCGATTTTTATGAAATTTTTGCCCATCTTTATTTTTCAGAGATGAGTTAACGGTAAATTCTTGAGAATTTGAAAAATAATCCACAGAAGAATGAGTGTAAGGCTCAGTGAGATAAATTTATACCTAACTTATAAATTATCAACATTTAATCAGACACATATACATCAAATCCTCAGAAAACATAAACACACCATAAAGATCCAAGGGCTTAGCCTTTGAGTAATATCACAATACATTTTGAATTGTTACATTATAAAGATTCATGATTTTCTCATGATCACAAACCATTCTCATCAATCATTCTATGTTCAGGTTATAGTACTATATTACTTTTTAGCATCTCACAGGACTCAGTCATCACATGAGTTTATTTTGCATTGTCTTTCTACATTGAATCTTCCTTTAGAATTCTTAGAATAGTTATAAATCATGTTATTCACACAGCTTCATGCTGTCAATAACCAAGTCACATATTTAAGTCATTTTATCACATTCAATGTATTTGCATAACAATTCCAATAAATAACATAATAAATAAAAACAATATAAATCTCCTTATTAGTTCAGTCCAGCCATAACCTGCACAAACCCAGCTTTTTTCTTCCAACACCCGCCTTATACTCCTCTACCATTTAGAATGTGCAGATCTAAGATCCGATTTATTATTTTCCGTCATATCCCATCATTCTCATATCAAGCCTCATAGAGCTTTTAGATATTCAATCATTTCATTCTCATAATGGATATCTCATCAATATCATATTAACATAACATATTTCATCATCATTCATAACATTGTATTTCATTCCATATCATGCATGAGCTTCTTACCATATAATCACTTACAGTATTCATAATTCCAATAGCAATCATATCATCACATACTTTTTAATATCTCATACACATTATCAAACTTTATACCACAATACCATTTATAATAATTGCATTTCCACAATCACAATCATTCATCACTTGCCATCCCATGTTTCATGGAGAATTTTCAAGTATCTTAATAGTATCATTCTCATCATATTATCACGTTATCCATCATTCACATATATTTTATATTATCTTTATCACATATATCATATACCATTGCCATTATATATCACAGGCCAATTCTTAAAGAATATTCAAACTTGGACCTCATTACATGGGTCTCATTATTATAATAAGTATCATGATCATTTTTCTATTATCCACGTATAGACCATCATTACATTACTGTCTCAAACACACAATCTCTATTACGTTATCTTTATAACTATCCACATTGCTTCCATATCATTTGTATATGATCAATTACTAGGTTAATTAGTATTAACTTGGAAATCATTTATTCAAGATTTCTCATTTGCTTTATTCAACTTAATTGTATCTCATGTAAGTTTTGATTCAAAGAAATAGAAAAACTTTTAAAGAGAAAGAAGTTTAAATTGAAAAGAGTGGAAAATTTTGGAGGTGTGATCAAAATCGCGAGTAGGGTTTAAAGTTCGAGCAGAATCACAAAAAAAATTCAAGTAGAATCGAGGAAATTCAGTTGAAAATGCGAGTTTACTCGCCAAATTTTAAAAATTTTTGGGAAGTCCAAATGTAAATACAATTCGAATCGCGATCATAATCGAAAAACAGAGTAGGAAAAGTGATTCAAAGCATGAAATTTTAGTTCAAAATTTGATTTGAATTTATCAAGAAAAACAATTGGATTTTTACGAGCATAATCATGGGTTTAGTTCAAAAAGTTGCGATTTGATTCACACAAGCAGGTTTTGTGTGAAAACAATAGAAAAATAGGGGAGAGAGCTTTCTAATAACCTTCTATTGAAAATCTTTTCTTCAACATGTTTTGAAAGTTTAAATAAACTTATAAATTAGCAAACCATTCAACACCTTAACAAATCCATTTAACCACAAATTTAGCTACAAAATCACCAAGGACTTATCTTATTCATTCACACCAACCAATCAATAAATCACAACAAAAGCATATTATAATTCACAAGAAAGGTTAGAATTACTCACCTTAGCAGTTGGAAGAAATATATTAAACAAATGTCACAAAGATCTTCAATTTTCTTCAAAAATGCAAAAGAAAAGCTTATTGACTTTCAGATTTTCCAAGGATTTTTCAAGAGCTTTCTTGCTTCAAATTGACTAATATCATTAGATCATGACTTCACTTCATAAAAACAAGCTAGAAGTAGAAGATTTGAGCCTAAAAAATACTAGAAAATCTATATGAGTTTCCAGGTTAAATAGTAAAATGAATAGTGGCTTTTAGCTTAAAAAATTCATAACTTAGATTTTACTCAATGAATCAACATGATTTTGGTATCAAATTAAAGAAGAAGAATGGTAGAATCATCAGTAAAAATTTGGAAAAATAACATGAAGGAATGATTGCTCACCTTAAGAGAGAGAAAGGGAAGTGTAGAACGAGAGCTCCAAACTCCAAAATATGTATGTACTGCAAGGAAGCAGTCGGGCAATGTGGGAAAAGAAGAAGAGACCAACTTACGAGGGGCAAAATGGAAAAAATGGAAGTCAACTTCTCATCTTTAATTTAAAGTAGGCCTTTTAGAAATTTTCCTATTTTCTCCAGTTTGAGTCTAAAGTTAATATACTCACAGATCACTAATGGTTGTGAAATTTTCAAACAAATTAATTAAATTAATTATCTTTGTAATGACTATAAGTTTACACTTGTGGGGCACTCGAAGTCCTAATTTCGATCTTTTCAAAATTTTTCAAAAACACAAATTTTGCTCCCTGAGCATCTGAATTGAGAACTTCCACTTTTTGAATCTTTTTCCACCATGTTTGAACACTTCATATCCCAAAATGTGCAGTTTTAAATTATCAAAAATTTCAAAGTTACCCTTTTTAGATTTTCTAAAAAGTCATTTTGTTATCAAAATTTATTTTATAAAATGCGAGATGTTACATAAGTTTTATCATTTCTCTAAACTTCTTAATAATTTTTCATTAGCATAATATGATTAACCAACAATGTTTGATGTATTATTGTATAGTGTATACATAATGTTATATATCTTTGATTATATAATATAAGAAAATATATAATATTAAAAGATTATTTTAATAAAATCATCATTTGTGGTGGGGGAGGTAATGAAGAGAATGATGTTGAGTGGTTATAAGTAGTAAAAATAATCAATAAAGTAAAATATTTTCTTGCTTTTATTATTGTTTGTATAAATTTTATTGATTGGGTTTTATCTTTCATCTAGGTAGGTGTATAGTGTTATATAACATTTCATATATAAGATAGAGAGATTTTGAGTAAGGTTATATTATATAATTTACATACCAAACATATGATAAGACTTGATTGTATATCTTATCGTATAATATTAGGCTTTATACAGTGCACCAAACGGACCTTAAGTTAAAATGCATTTAATAATTTTCCCAATTTATTATATTTTGGAACGTACTAAAAAAAATACATATTGACATGCACTTTTTCAATTTTTATGAAAATTTTTATACTTTTTACAATTTTCTCATTGAATGATGGAGCTTTTTGAATTTTTATAATTTTTTCATTAAAATTTTTTTATACTCTTATGGTAGGTACTCTTGTAATGTTTAAATAAAAAAGAGAAAAAGTTTGAATTTCTTTATGCAACTTTAAATGATGAAATTACATTTTTTTATGCATTTATTGCACATAAAATCCGTACAAACTTGTAACTTTTTTAGAAAAATAAAATTGTTATATAAAATATTACAACTTTTATGATTTTTATGATAAATTTTCATAAAAACTCACAAAATGTACATTCATGTGGAAGCATTATCCTTTTTTTTTAATTATTTTTGTGATATAAGAACTAAAAAGTAATATATATGAATTAAAACTAGAATATTGTAAGAAAAAAGGCAGTTGATAAAATGAAATAATAATGTCAAAAGATACTAAAAAAATACACAAAATTTTGTAGATGCAATTAAGATTTAGGCTTGAATATAATTGAGTCAAGAGTGAATTTAGCCTACAATATGTAATGGCTTTAGGTTTAAGCCCATGACTTAACATAATGGACTTGTCAATGGCTTATTGGTCTATGTCCAGTAAGTCCATGACATCTTCAAACCTATGACAACCTCTACTTTGGAGTTTTTTCTTTTCAGTGTCATGGTTTGAACTCAAAATGTTGTTGTGTGTGTTAGTGGTTTGCCACTCATGAAAATCAAAACAAGGGAAAATTACATTTTGCCCACCTGTAGTTTCGCCCTTCTTCAATTAACCCATGTGTGTTTTTAGGTATTGATATTCACTCATATGTGGTTTTTGATGAATAATGAGTTACTAATCACGTGAAGAGCATGGGTGAGGTAGTCAAATATGTTGGAATAGCATTAAATGCATGTTAAGTACCAAACTCAATGGTCTTTTGCATGATCAAGTAAACAAGTGAGGTTGCTCATAAATATCGCGCATGACCAAACAGTTATTAGCAATCACGTGGTAGGACAAGATGAATCTTGGCAACTATCTATAGTTATCATTAGCTATCGAAAGGCTGGTAACAATTGTGCTTACAAAATCTTCTGACCACTAGGAAGTTTACACAGTCTCTTTCAATTAGTCAATTGGTCTCGCCTTAAGCTTCTATAGGATCCACATGTGCGCATCTTTGGGACTTATGCCATTTCTTATACTGACTACAACCATGTAGACTAACTTGAGCATCAGAAAGGCCTCAGCAACTGTCGCTGCCTGAGTCCTTTTGTTAAGGACATCATTCCTCTACTCACGGTCCTTTCTCCATTGTTGTACATTCAGTCTTTGGCTAGGTTTAGAATGGAAGTTGTTAGTTTTCACCTTAACATTTTGTCCACCTAATTTTTTCTTTTGTTCAAAATATAATGGAAAGAGCATGTACAATGCACATACTTCAAATTACCCTAATTTTCCCAAAATTAAACTTAATTTGAAATTGATTTTTAGAAAAATTAAACCTCAATGATAGAATAGCCTCATCATTAAATTTGAATCTTAGAGTTTAGGAACATGACATATGTTTGAATCTATCGGTCCCAATTTAAACAATTAAAGATTGATTAAAGAATGTGGAATGAATACAGATCTTGCCCTTATCTCGTTGGAGATTAATAT
>JANHAO010001288.1:0-33779 GCA_026873985.1 Saraca asoca
TTTGGTTGCTTTGGCTGCAAACTTGCAGTTCTGATTGAAGATGGTTCTGGTTGTCTTCTTTAATTTAGTTTGGCTTGATTTTAGACTGTTTGGTGAATTTTGGTGTTTCATGTGATTTGGAACATTGTTTGGTGGTTTTTGGTGTTTCATGTGATTTGGAGCACTATTTGGCGACTTGTGGTTTTTGGTGTTTCATGTGATTTGGAACACTGGTGAATTTCAATGCCTTCGTGTGATTTGGAGGACTATTTGGCGAATTTTGGTTCCTTCGTGTGATTTGGAGGACTGCTTGACGAATTCTGATTCCTTCATGTGATTTGAAGGACTGCTTGGCAAATTTGGTGTCTTAATGTGATTTGGAGTATGACTTGTGTTTGCATAGGTCTAATTTGGTGAGTGGTTTGGATCACTAATTTGGTTGTGTGACTTACTTTAATGTCTTGGAATGACTTCAATAAATACAATTTGGGAGCAATATGGTTTGTGATAGTACTGATGGTTTTGGCGTAATTCCGACTATAGGTGTTGGAGATTTTGAGGACTAGTTAGGAAGTTTAGGGAGCGGCTTAGGGGAAGCTAGCAGAAGATTTCTAGAAGCTGTGTCGTTTGTGCCTTATGTCGAGGAGAACAACTGGAAGAAGGACGAGGGAGCAACCAAAGATAGTTGGCAGAAGACTTTTAGGACTTGTATCTGCCGAGTATTGGGCATTTCTTTTGGGGTTTGTGAGTGTTTGGTTCAATGGGAGTTGTTTGCATGTTGTGTTTGTTGCAAGTTGTTTATGCAGTTTGAAGTTTGTCAAGTTTTCTTTATAATTTGTCTGGGAAAACGGATTGATGATATTTGTAACAAACTTAAGCTTTGAAAGCTTCAGCTTGAGGGAGAGTGTTAGTGAATAGATTAGTTAATGCGATAAGCCTATATAGGATAAGTGATTAGCCTATGTAGGTTAGGATAAATGGTAAGTTTAGATCTATTAAAGTCCTATTAAAACTCTATCTCTTGTACACGGTTTCATAATATCTTCTCTATCTTTGTGTTCTCTCCAAACTCTTTCTAGCCTCTCTCTACTTCTTCACCAACACAAACCCTAATTATTTTCTTAACAAGTTGCTTGCCTGGATTACTGAATTTATTACCTCAAGGAAGGTAGAGACATGTAGTGGTTGCTGAAGTGTCAGTCAAGTACAGCTTAATGCTCTGCACCTGATTTTTTCATGAGTGATTTTCCTTGTTTGTCTTTATATTATACTACTAAGTGTTTAAGAAGCAAAAGTATTTACTCATGATGTATTGTCTTAATATTACCATTAAGATGTTGGAAACCTAGGACATAATAGGAAATAATGACATGATCATATAATTATTTGGTTCTTTTCAGGTAAAGAGAAATGTTGAAGATAAAACTTTCCAACACATAGATGCTCGATCAAAGCCAAGGTATTTCACTATCTCTTTAGACATCTCATATTTGTATGTATTTTCTGTGTATGGTAAAAGCATAAATGGACACGTTCTTTATATGTGGGTCTTGATGTACTAGCTTTAAGCATGTAATTGCATCATTTAATGATAACTATCTTTGAATTAGAGGAAAAAGTTTTCTTCTTTCCCCTCTGGCCTTTAGACCCTGACTGAATTGGTGAAAGGGAAATGAGTCTAAATTCTGAAATAAACCTCAAGATTAAAACTTGCCAGTTGGAAGTTCAATTTCCAGTATTAAAAGCATAGACATAGGTACATGAAACAGCATGACATAACACTACATATACTTGGTTATTGAAAAGTTATACTGACTTGACATATTTAGGTGGTGAAACTTCTGCAAGTATATGAAAGTGTATTTGTGTGTTTTAACTTCTAATATATCTAGAAACATTGCCTATAAAAAAAAAAAAGAAAAGAAAAGTCTAGAAGCATCTTAAGTATCAAAGTTTAACCAATTTTATATTAATTTACAATAATACTCTTCAGAGGTGTTGGAGTTTTTTTATTGACTGTTGGTGTCTAACATGTGCCGACATGAGCAGCACCCCGTTTCTTTAAGTGTTGTTTTCATAGATAAGAAGAGACTATCATTGATGCCCATGCCATATTTCTCTTAGCAAAATGCAGTACAAATGATGGCCAATAGCAATTTTTCATCACAGATGACTCTGGGTTCTTATAAAGTTTGTTTCCATTATGTTGTGAAATTGATGAGTTTTCACACTGAATGAATGGTGTGAATGGGCTTGGTGATTCTTCATGCGACTACTAATGAGAATTTTTATTGAGAATGAAATATACCTAACCTGATGTCATTACTTTGCCTTTTATTGGTGATTCTCTCCTTTCAAATGTGCCACTTGATAACATTCAATAATTCAGCTTAATGTTTGCATGGCCAACATTTATGATAAGCTGGAGATGGTTCACAATTCATACTGTTCTGTGAATTCACATTAATTTGTTGATTAAAATGTTTAAATGGGAAACTAACAGTTATCAATTCTGACAAATATGCAAATTCCTCTATTTTTTGTGCTTTTTAGTAAGTCATAGACACATCCCCACTTATGCTTTCTTGGTTCAGTAGCTTAGAACATGGAGGAGTGAAGATTGGGTTGTGTGAATTTGTTGGTTGACCCTTGACAATCATTTAATGATCAGTTTAAGGGGTTTAATGTAGGAAGGAAGTGAAAATTTGTTGATGTGCTATGCTTTGGATTCTCGTACTTGAATTTATCTGAAAAGCATACTGAATCATACTTTAGATTCCCATTATGGCAAGATAAAGATGTCCATGTAGCCTTACTTGATTTTTTGGCACATTAATTTTTCTTGGTTGAGACCAATGCCTCCCAAAGCTTAAGTTGTTAGGAGATTTGCTTCTTGAGGGGGAGTTTGACTTTTAGGTTCTCAGAAGTTGTTAGACTTTCTTGATTTGGTACTTTTTTGTCTATTTTTATTTTTTGGTAAGGATTTATTGTCCAGAAAAAGGTTTTTTTTTCTTTTTCTTTTTCCTAAAACAAGTGTTGTTTAGTAGATTTTGTTTAGGTGTCATTCTTGGATTCTATCCAAAACGAAATTCTGATTTTGTTTTTATCCTGTGGCAGGTTTGATGGAGCTGCACCGGAGCCCCGAAAAGGAATCAGAAGTGGTCATGTACCTGGAAGCAAGTGCATTCCATTTGCCCAGGTAAAGAATAATGTGAAAATCCATCTTATCATGATTACCTAGAAAAGCATTTAATATATCCTGCTGACAATTCCATCTTTTGCTAGCTACTCCCAAGTTTATCCTGTCTTGTGTGGTTTTGGCATTTTAAAATCAATCTGCTGATTATGCTGTATCTCGAGAGATAACAACTATACCACTTCCTATAGAGAACATCCCTTAAAAAAAAAAATGATATTGCTTAAATTTGGGTTTAACCGGTGCCATTTGGTCAGTGAAGATGAGTTTGAACATTGTAGCATCAGGAAAAGGAAAAATTGTGCATGTTTAGAAACAGCTTAGGTGTAAAGAGGCATATTACACTATGGCACAAATTGAAAGCAAGGCTTGAGAAAGATTAAATTTTTATTTAGAACCGGTTGAAATCTGATTTTTAATTTATGGCGCAAATTGAAAGCATGGCTTGAGTATTGGTTCGCTCATGTCACCTCTTGGGTTGGGGAGGGTGATGCCATTCAAGCTAGATTGTGGTAAATTGTGATTAAGTTCTTGTTTTTGAATTGGTTTGAACCTCAGGTACTAGAATTCCTTCTGCTTTCTTGTGCTATCTGTACATATGATACAACAACAACCAAGCCTTATCTGATTAGATAGGTCAGCTACTTGGAACAGTCAATGCCGTTGTGCTCTATCAAAGGCCATTTCTTACAATAAAATCATCCATATGTATGATGTAATTTAATAGAAGTATCACATAAAATCAATTGCATACTATTTTCTCAATTTTGGTCCTTATCTGCAGATGTTAGATGGTTCACAGACTTTACTACCAGTAGATGAACTTAAGAAGCGGTTTGATGAAGAAGGTGCAAATCTCTCCCCCTCTCCTCTGGGAAAGAAACTTACATATCACATTTTTGTGAAAGCTTCTAATGCCTGCTGAAATTTTTTACATATAATAGTATAATTACCTGTCATCCCTACTGGTCTGCAGGCATTTCTTTGGAAAGCCCAGTTGTGACTTCATGCGGCACTGGTGTAACTGCTTGCATTCTTGCATTGGTATTCTCTCTCCCTCTTTCTCATCTACAGATATTCACATACAAGGACCCATAACATTACGCAAATAAATAAATGCTGATCTGGAAGCAGCAAGACTATGCCAAAACAGTTTGCTTCATGTATTGGAAATTTTGGCCTTTATAATGGCATTGATAATTTTCTGCTTTCTTTTGATAATCTTCCCTCCGGCCTTTTTAACTATCAGGGTCTGCATCGCCTTGGAAAGTCTGATGTTGCAGTCTATGATGGATCTTGGACTGAATGGGGAGCACAATCTGATACTCCTGTTGAAACTTCATAGATGCAATATCGCAAAGATTCTCACCGGAGCCGAGAGCAGCATGAGGTTTGCCCGGAACTACTATGAAGGAAGGGCCTACATCCAAGTCAAACATTTTGAATGATTTGTTTGTTTCTCATAAAAGATTGCATTGCAAAGGAGTTCCTTGTCAAATATTAACATTGAAGCCTGGTATCTGGTTTGTCAAAAATTATCTGAATTGGTTATAAAAGAATGAAAACCTGATGTAAGTGGAAATTCGTGGGTATATTGGCTTGAGGTCTAACCAGACAAAGTTTCAGGTTGTACTTTTGAGAAAATTGCAAGAATTTAATAAAACGAGCTGTGTTGTTAAATAAGCCCTCCGAGACATTCAATCTTGTGGTGACAGCATTCTCGAGTTGACTGCCCATTTTTTGTT
Organism: Saraca asoca; assembly: GCA_026873985.1. Taxonomy (NCBI): domain Eukaryota; kingdom Viridiplantae; phylum Streptophyta; class Magnoliopsida; order Fabales; family Fabaceae; genus Saraca; species Saraca asoca. Next base: position 4,921 of record JANHAO010001288.1, read on the forward strand.
GAAACATCCCCGAATGATACACTTCCTTGGAAAATCTGATATAACAGTGTGTTTCAACTCAGTTTCCTGCTGCAGTCTTCTTAACTTCGGCTTTGGAGTCGAGGTAGATAATGTAAAGAAATTTCAGCAAAATTTGTGAATTTGATGTTTGACCACCTTTTCAATACAAGAGTAACACCAATTTGGATCATGACTGGCTTGCATCACATGTCTCTTCTTTTCCATAACAGAGATCCAATACAAGAGAAACATAATTATTATTAATAGGATCATAAAATTAGAAGGTGGAAAGCATCGGTAGGGGACTAGTTTTGGGTGGATTCTAGGGAGGCTGCAGTCTCTGTTTTTCATTTTTGGCAATTTTGGTATTGTCTACATGAGAATGTATTCAAGTTCTTGAATGATACGGGAGAAAATGGGAAGTTGATTTTTTTATTATTTTTCTTTTCCTGGACAGAGAATGAGGGATTTAAAGGGTAGAAATAAAATTTACATTGCTAAACTGGAAAAAAAAAATAATGCCATACATTAAGAAAGTCATTAATTTGTCATATTGTTGATTGTCTGTTAACTTAGAAGTTGTTTAATTCACATAGAAAGGTTTTATGTGAACATTTGGAAAGTATTAAAAGTAGATTGGTTGATACTGGGAAAGTAATGTTAAAAATTATTTGACTGGTATTAGGGAAGTAGCACTTCCCATGAAATAAATTTTTTATTCAATATGTGGTTCAATGATAAATTTTTGAGGTATTATCAAAATGATTAAAGTGTCTTTTAGAAAAATTATGTTCTTCTATCAATATATTGGATAGGTTTTTAAAAAGATACTCTTATCATTATTAAAATAATACATTGGATGAGTTTTTAAATGGATATTCTTATTATTATTCAAATTTTGTAAGGATAATTTTATATTTTGTTTCATTAAAAATCTAATGAAAAGAATTTTTTGTATTTTTTATTTCATTAAAAACATATGAAGTAGAATTTATTTAGAAAGTCCAAATAAATATTTTTTCATGCTTTGTCGCAAGTTAAACTGTTCCACGAAATATAACTTTTCTCTTTTTCTAAATTAATGGCCAACTAAACAATTCAAACATTTTTTATTTTTTGAAAAGTTATGATTTCTATAGAAGTTTCTACGAATCAAAAGATTTTATTACACTGTTATTTTATCTGACAAATCTACACACACATATCAAATTGTTAGGGAAGCATTATGTACTCTGTTAGCCCACTTGTTGGCTTAACAGCAAACTTAGATGGAGCAACGTTAATGGCTGAAAATCGAAGAACATCAGGTGATATTCACCATTTTATTACAAGAAAATGACTCTTTCTGTAAAATGAAGCAGTAGTTTAACCTAGCTAAAGCCAACAAGAAATGAGCAATATTTACTAAAAGGCACAAAAAATAAAAATCGAAGATAACAAAAATTAGACAGACAGACAAACAACAACCAACAACAGCAGGAACATGAAAAGGTACATAAATTTATGATTCAGGATTCATCCATTTATTCATGATTCCTTGCTATGTGGTGGTTCTCCATCGTCAGCTGATTGAGATCTTCAAGGATGGAAGGTTTTGACTTAACATCAGCATGATTCGTCAAAGTTGTCACGAACTCTTTTGGAGCAAAGCACTTCTCCTCTGTGTATAGCTTCTCTTGAATTGAGGCAGAAGCAAGCAGGCCTTTCATTTCTTCAGCTGCATCTGATTCCTTTTCTTTGTCACCTTCCTCCTCCTGCACAAATTATATACCAATGTTCAAAGGATCTAACCAAATTATTGATTTGTTTTAGTTGATGTAATGAAATAAAAAGGTCAAAATTTATATAATATTGAAAGAATTAAAAATAAATAAATTCCATCGTGATAATAAAATCTCACTAATTGTAATACTATTATTTTCTTTTAAATATTTTAGCACATCAGTATATAACATTTTTTACATTATGATTGAGTTCGTTGTCAAAATTTGGAAGATAATTTCTTATTTATAAAAATACAAAAATCAATATTATAGGATTAAAATTTTTTCTATAATTTTAATGCTACAAGTATGGATTTTTTTTTCCAATAATAAAAATGGCTAACTAACTTCCAGAAGGTGAACTTATAACAAAAAAGAAAAGTGAATAATTAGAGAATCTCATGGTGAATAATCAAATAGAAACAAAATAACGTGATAATATTACCAAAAAAAAAAAACATATTCATTCTTAATATCTTAGGAAAATTTCATGCTTAGCAGTTACAGAAGTAGGTGTTTAACCTAGTTCTTGTTCCTAAAGTCTCTCGCGAGTCCATGCTCCTATGTTGACCAAGTCCTCACACTATCTTAACTGTTTCCACACAATTCTCTCTCTCTCTCTCTCTCTCTCTCTCTCTCTCATCATATAATGGTTACTTACAGAATTCGACTTTTTTCTGTCATTTTGCAGTGCTAAGTTGCTAATATTGTTGTTTTCTTTAAATGGCAAACAACAGAAAACTATGAACAAGTAGAACAGAAAAATGGTAAATAGTCAGTCAAAAGGTAAAATATTTTTGAAATAACCGCATTCATTGGAGTAAAAATTTCAGACCTTAGCCTGAAAAAATGAAAATAAAAACAGGCATGCTAGTACAATAACTCAGCTAATATGCCGTATATATTATGTCAGAAACTACCAGTAAGGCCTCATCAAAAAATTTCTTTTAAACTAAATTTAAATACAGAAATATTACTTATTAAACTTTTTATTATACACAATTCACCTCACAATTACATAAATCTTACGATTTACAAAACAAAAATAAGTTAGATTTGGAAAGAAGCATAACTAAAACTACTCATTATTAGAAAGAAATTCATTATTAAAGAAAAAAAAAAAGATCCAATCATCAAGAAGTCGTACAATAATAAATTGTAACAGTAATATTGACCAGAGAGCATCTTGTGAGCACTGTCCTGATTCACTAATAATATTGAAATACAGACAGATAATTAAATTCAAATAAAGTTGAAATATATATATATATATATACACACACGAGTAATTATATAATTGGATTCACATTTTTAATTTGTGTATCTCACGTTAATTATAGATATTTATAATTAATATCAGAAGATGTGAATATAAATATGAACACACTAGCATAAGTTTCTTATTTTAAAGAATATATTGTAAATAAAATGTATAATTAGCACCACGAATTACAGAAAAAGAAATAAAAAAAAAAGCAATTATCAAAGAAGTTGTACAATAACAATAAATAGTAACAACAATGAAATCAGAGCAGCTCCTGAGCATTAGTCCTGATTCATTAATGTTATAGATACAGTTAAATAAATTCTGATGAACTTGAGCAATTAATAAACAAGATTCTACAACTACATGTATGTACCTCAAGTTTATCCATAAGTTGAAGCATCCCAACCTGTGCTTGCAAGAACTTGACATACTTAGCAGCAGCATGAAACATGTCAGCTGTGTTCATCTTATACCCACCAGGAACCAGCTTCCCCAGCTCCTGGGTCTTCTCTGTTATCTTCCTCCTCCTCTCTCTCGCCGCCACGCTCTGCGGCGACACAGTCTTCTTCTCAACAGTTCCCATACAATAACCGCTATGTCCCGCCGGAGTTGCCGTGAACTCCGGTAGCTCCTCCAATGGCAAGGGACACGAATTCAGTGCAAAATTACCATCAGACAAGAAATTTGATGGTATGAAATCCAAAGAATTTGAGTAATCTTGAATATTCTCGTGATAGCAGTTGTTGCTCTTCTGGCGTTTTGGACATGGAATATTGTAACTGTAATCTTGATCAGTTTGGAAAATATCAGAGAGTGAAATAAGTGGTTCGTCATTTGAAGGGATATCATGTGGATAGAGAAAACTAGTGTTTGGATCGAAGAGAGTGTTTGGATGGTGGAAATTGTAACTTCCATAACAATCTGAATGATAATAAGGAGGAAGAAGATCATGGTAATCTGGTGGTTCATGGAAGATGATATTGCTCATTTCTGGTGAGTTGATGAGAGTTTGGTTCAGTGAGTTCCAGTTGAAGTAAGTACTCAGAGCCATGGTAATTAAAAACCAGAACCTGCAAACCACCAAGAAGTTTAGTGGAAATTAACCAAATTATTAGAAGCAAAGATATGGATATTAAATTACATGCATGCACAGACACAGACCCACACATGAGATTTAAAGAAGAATCTTAGGGACAAAATATGCATGTAGCTACATAGTTTTAGAGAGAGAGAGAGATTACCCGAGAGAGAGTGCAAGAAGCTGAGGATGTGTTATAGTTAGTTTGAAGCTGTGGTGAACAGAGCAAAGACTACTGTAAGAGAGTTTATATAATTGAGAAGGGAAGCTAGAAATTAAGTTAAGTAATTAATTAAGGAAAAAACTAGATAAACTGACATTATCTTCCACTGCCTCATTCTCGTTTGTGGGTTCAGATAATTTAGGAGCAGTTAGAGACGGTTACCGAGACAGTAGTACCACTGCATTCCCCTAATTGTATAAATTTTCTTAAGGAACTATTTTCACATATTAGATACCATGTATAATCAACATGTAAAGAAACATTTACCTGTAAGTGGAACAGATAAAAGCAAGATTTTATTTTATTGTAATTTTTTAAATAATGTTTGAATTTAAGTTAAAAATAATTTATTTTATTTTATTTTTTATAATTTCTATTTTAATTATATTGATGGTATTATTGAATCATTCAAATTTATTAAAGATTTTATTAGAACTTATTTCTTTTATCATACAACACATATTGTATCAATAATTTTACTCGTATCTTAGCATTTTATTTATTATGATATTAGCAAAATTTATCTTTCAATTAAATTTTATACATTTTTCAATATATTTCAAACAAAAAAATTTATTTATAAATGAATTAAAATTATAATTTTAATATTATTTTTAAATATTAGAAATTATTTACAAATGAATTGGAATATTGAATTGAATTTTAGAAACATTGATTCCAAACCAATCATTAAGTCCAACATTATAGTTTATGTAACAGGATTGGTGGGACTCATATATATATATATATATATATATATATATATTAGTAATAGACTTTGATCTCTTTATATTATTAAAAATTTATATTTTCAAATTAACTATATAATTTCATATAAATACAAGAAAACTACCAAATTTATATCAAAAAAATTTAAAAGATATTAAATTAATATTAAAATATATTTTAACATTAATTTAATATCAATTTAAAAAATTTTACGTCAGTTTAATATCATTGTTATTAAATTTTGCATAAATTTTCATTGTTTACTCAAAATATTGGTTTGCTTCGTTCTGATTTATTTGAATGACCACAAAAATTAAGTTCAGAGTCCATGCAAAATGTAAAACATTAAGAAATTGAGTTTATGTTTTTAGCTAAGAAGAAAATTTGGGACTTTAGACATTTTGAATAAATTGTTCCCCTTACCATTCTCTATAAGCATTTTCACGCTTGCATTCAACCTATATGGGAGTCAAAAAGTTATTAACATATGATATTGGATAATCCTAACAGAAGGCATGACAACTATATGATACAAAATTTTTTGAATTGATATTTAATAGATATAAATATATTTTTTAGTATTAATTTAATGTTTTTTTTCAATTTTTTAGATGTCAATCAGATAGTTTACTCTGTAGATAGTATGAAGTTCAAGATATGATTATCATGCGAATTCGGTCACAAAGTCAACCGTTTATCAGTCCCTACCTATTATTTATTACCTACCTGCCTATCTATATTAAAAATGGGGATATATATGTAAATAGCACAATACAAGTCAAATGCATAGACTAATAATATTGTAAATATACTTTTAATAATTAAAATCACGATTTAAATTTAACATACAAATTAATTTTATACTATTATCTATTTATATATTATCTTATTATTAAAAAAATATTAAAATTTATTATTATTATTTTTTTATGATGTGACTTTTTTTATTAAGTAATAGTATAAAGCATTCTACATTTGTAATAAATCAAATTTAAACTCTTAAAATAATCAATAAATATGAAAACAGTATAACTACTAAAATTTTTGAGACTTCTAACATTTTGTTAAGATTGAGGTGACAGGCTTGTCCTTTAAATAGTAAGCCAAACATTCTCGGCGATAATATATTCCTATGATAATATCCATGGAGGGAAACAAATGCTAGTCCCCACCTTCCCCAAAATTCCCTCCTTTTATTAGAAAAAATAAAAATTAAATTTATACATTATATCTTAATTCATACATATATTTTTATTTTACTTTAAAATAATGCATATTGAATTTTAAATTTTATTTGAATACACACACATGCATCTGTGTATATAATTGTCCACATCTAGTTTGCATTTTTGTCTTGATATTCCCTCGTAGTCAAACAAACTGATCGTTCCTATTTTTTTTTATACATGATTTTATACATTTATATTGTGATTCTATTTTTTATGATATCGTAAAACAAAAAAATTGCCATAAATTACTAAATATTGTAAGGTAACTTTTGAAAATTATTTAGAGTATGTTTAAGAATGACACAAAAGTATACTTATTCGTGTTTAAAAGTTTAAAATAAAGAAATTTAAATTTAAATTATAGTCTAAATTATTTCAATATATTAACTATTCATAAAGCTAAAATTGCATTGATTAATATAAGATATATACAAATAGATAATTTTTTTTTCAAACTTTTGTATAAAAATATGTATATTATTCTTTGCATAAATACGAACAAAAAATATATTTTATTTTGAATCAGATTTATACAAATAGTCAATAAAAATATATTTTAAAATTTTTAAATAAACTATTAAAGTATGATTAAAACAAATGACAAGACTTTATTTTACTTTCTTAAAGATAATAACATCATTACATATATAAGTGTATCATAATACTTTATTTAAGATAAATAATTGTAAAAATATATAAAATTATGTTAAAATTATAAAATGATGTTATTTTGAACATCAAATGAATATTTTGCTTCTTTTATAAGATAACTTCAGATAATCTGCGAGTTTATTTGTAACAAATAATATATTTCGTTAAATCATAGTCCTCCTCTTCCTTTTATGATTAAATGATTAATTATTAAATTAATTTATCCTTAATATTATATTCATGAAAGATTTAGAAAACAAAAAATTAGTGAAAAGAAAAGGTTTTTATAAAATGAGGGTGGATGAAAATAAAAATCCAATGTTATTTGTTGCTCAACACCTTTTAACAGGATTTGGATTCTCTACTCTCTACTGCGCGGCCAGCGCAGCACTCCATGCTGCGCGGCAAAACGCAGCGTTTTGCTGCTTATTTGTTACCTTTTTTTCTATTTATTGTCTTCTTTCTCTTTTATTTTCTTTTTTTCTTCCTTCTCTCTCTTTTTTTATTTGTTTAATAAGTTAAAAAAATTATTTAATTATTTAACTATTATATATTATTACTATATAAAAATTAGTATTATTTATCAGTATGTTTTATTATTCATTACAACAAAATAATATTAAAAAAATTAATGATTTCCTATAAAAAAATTGGTACTTTTTCAATTAATTTATTATATAATTGTTAAAAATATATATAATGTTTAAACTATTTTATTATATATTATCATTATTATGAAAACATGTATATTTTTTTATTTTTTAGTTACGACAACTATAAACTTTAAAAATTATTATAATTATTATTATTTTTATTCATAATCTTAATAGTTAACTAATATTTTTTTAAGTATATTTATTGATATTTATGTTAAGGACTTTTGCTTAAAACATTTACTAAAACAACTTTCAATAGGAAACTAAAACCGTCAAGTATAATTCTCCCATTAAAAATTATTCTATTTAAATAAATTTTAATTAAATAAATATATATTTTTATATTTATTTATTAAATTAAAATTAAAATTATTACTTATTAATATTACTAATAATTATAATATTTTATACATATTATTTATTACGATCGAATCCTATCACATCAGTTTTGGATGTTATAGTTGACCCTCCTATTCAATATCAATATCTCAATATCAAAATAGGTTTTTTAATCCAACCCTACTTTTTTTTTTAACATGAATCAAGTTGTGGGTAATTTTTTTTTTCATTTTTACTCTTTTGTCTCTTCTCTTTACTGTGTAGAAATTTTATCCAAAATTTATTTAATAGATTATGTTTCTTAATTTATTTAAATTAATGCCTAATTTATATTATTTGAAATAATCCATTTTATTAAACATCAATATCCCAAGATTTATGTTTTCTCAATTACTTATTAAAAAATTGCAAACAATTTCATAACTATTTAATTTAGTCTTCATTATTAGCATATATTCAACTACATTTTTTTGAGTGATAGTTCAATTATATATTTTGCAATTACATTAATGTTATGGATTATGCATATTTATATAATATTTTATATACATAAGTGCAAATTATTTATATAATATATATACTACAGATAAAATAGTTTAAATGACCTTAACAAAATAACTTATTATAATAATCAATTATTTTTTTATTAATTTTTTATTAGTAATAGTTTAAAATTTTGTTATCCCATGCATTGCACGTTGCAACGCTAGTATTTATCGACTCAGACTCCCTTTTAAAGTAAATTCTTACCGATCATCTTAACTAAAACTTATAATACTCTAATTATTTATTTATCCTTTTCAAACACATTTTAAAGTACAGAAAAAAAAAGTAGCAAATATATAAATAACACATAGAATTTGCTTAGAACAGACAAATAATTTAAATACTTTAAGAACATATTTTTCATACTTAATGTTACTTTGTTCCCTCTTTTTTCTATTTTAATGATTAATAGTTGATTTTGTCAGTTAAACTAATTAAATGTCTGAATGTATCTTGAATTCTATGTTGAATTTTCGCTGCATTGCTGTAAATTCATAGATTTGAGGAATAAAATTTTCTCGTCAACTTAATTATTTTGTTCCACATATATCTTCTCCACTCCACTAATACAATTAATTTATTATAAGAACTTAGAATTAGGAGAAGATCTAACATATTCATGATATCACCAAATGATTATCTAAAAGGGTTTAAGGTTTAAATCAGTTTTACACAATCACCCTTCCAGTATTGTCATATTATTAAAAATTTGTTGAAATTTTTTTGACTGTTCATAAAAACTGAGTTACTTTTCCTTTTTCTACAATGTAATATCTTCCTATTTAGTGATTCTATAAAATGTTTTGTATTAATAATGAATTAAATTTAAACTCTCATATGACATAACTTAATGTAAATATATATATATGTACAAAAGATAGCTGAGGGGTCCAAATCCAGTAAGATGATTTATAACGATTTGTAACAAGTAAACTATTTGAAAATAGTAGTCTAAGAATCATTGGGGGTCATGATTGTTCGATTGGACTAAGAATCAGGCAAATGAGCCTAACTCTAAAATATTAGTTTATGCATCATTCTTATATATAAATTAAGGTATGTGTTCTTGAAGGATTCTTCACTTTCTTTCTCCTTTTATCTTATCTCATAAGATATTAACTTAATCATGGTATGCTCTCCGAAACTCTGACTTCAATTATTTATCTTATCATTTTATAGGTTTTAAATATCTAGATTTATCATTAGCGTCATCTATAACTTTTCTAGCTAGCAATGTTTTATTGATCTTGCTCTTGCTCGACCAAGTTCCCGTCTTCCATAGTGAAAAGTCAAAGCAACAATAGTTGGGTTATTGGGGGATGGCAGATATTAAAAATTGTCATTTTCTTCTTCATTTACATCAAAATTATTGCTGCGTTTTTGGATGGCAGATCATCCACTTAATTCGTGTTCTCAGTTCCTCAATCGGCTTCAAAGGTTGCTGCATGATTCTTAAACATTTCCAACTGCTCAAGCTATGAGCTAATCAACCAAATCCAAGAATCATCGAGTTCAATAAAAAATCATTGAAGCCAAAGGTTACTCAACCACAACAGATTAAAAGGAGATGCGAGAGACAAAAAGGGGAAGCAATGGCGATATTATACAAAAGTGGGAAAAGGCATTAGGCATTTCTCACGCTTGTGAATCTCACAAGAAGGATAAAATACACAGCTGTCAACTTGTGGAGTTAGCCTCATAATTGAATGCTTTCAATTAGTGGACCCTAAAGGTACATTCTCTTCAATCACAAGCTTAGATGTAATACAAGTAAATCTTTGCTGAATCTGCTGCTAGAATTGCATGAACACTGGATTTGGTGATATGTAGGACATTGCACAATCTGAATTATCCATTGAATGTGATTAATTTCAGGTACAAATGAAGTGTTTGGTGAAATGTCTGATGGAAGCATAATTTTCTTGGTGCAATTTGAAGTAGTAGCACACTACTTATGACAGACTCTGTGTCAAGTAACACTTTGAGGGTGCTTTCATGTATTTTATGGAATTACCCATAAGCATCTTGTTCATTTGCTCTGCGTCATCCTGTGGGAGGGTAAGAAGAGAATAAAAAAAACACAGGCATAGATAATAGTTGCATTACAAATAACAAGAATGCTGCAGATTTAAAAGAGCGAAGCCATAGGTCATGAAACCAAAGGTTTAGATAATTCCACTTCAACACCATGTACATTCCAAAGCAAGGCTTGCGTCAGATGACATACACACATTTTCATTACAATTCCTCATGAGTTTTGTCCACCTTGCATCAGGCAAGGGCCAAAAGAAGTCCATTGCATGCGGCCTCAATTTCAAGTTATTTAGCCAAAACCATGTTGTCAAAAGAAAATAGTTATCCACTAGTCATCAGCTGATGATTGAAATACAAGGTCAACCACTCAATCATGCACACCAGTCTGCCCACCAACCTAAGCTGCATGATCAACTAACGAAGCCCTACCAATTTTAACAAACTCTTTACATGAAAGTATCCTACAACTAATATCCTGGAACCATTGCTTAGAACTATAATTAATTGATTTCCCACTTGCAACAGTTGATAGAACATTAGTACATAAAAGCTAATTAATTTTATCATAGCATAGTACTATTTCCCTTGGATGTAGGGTGAAACTATGGCATATAGTCTATAGTTTTTTAAGCCATCACTGCAGCAAGAAATTTATTATCCTGGATCAAAATAGAAAGCTTGATATATACATATTTTTGCATGTGTGACAATTGTGCAAAATTGCACAAGGCGTCAAAATCTTTGGCTTGGTTTGGAGAGAACATGTGTCAGCCTCTGTCCCACAGTTACCAATAAGCCATCCTACTGCATTGTTTATCATTACCTAAGAAACATTGCCAATGATCAATGTTAAGTGTTGGTTCAGTTCACAAAGAATATAAAAGACAATGGAACATAACTACTCCTACTGTATATATAAAGTTACAGATGCATATTACTTTTTCTCATAACGTGACAGAGTGTATGTCCTTTAAGTATAATGGTAGAGAGATGTGGCATATCATGCCAATAGTAAGATAGTCGGTCATGGTTCACTTCTCAAGACAAAATAATTTTTTGAAAATACTCATTTGAAGTTACTTGAGTTTGGTGGCTATTTATTGCATTACGCTGGATAAAATGACAATTATAAGGGGTGCTTGTCAAAGAATTTAGAGATATCAAGACCTGATTAACTTGGGCTTGTGGTTACTGCAGAATTTTCATTTTATGAAGATTTTATCTCCAAATAGGCATATGAGGCCTCTTGAACCCTTCGGTTCCATTGGAATGGTTAGACTGCCTATGGCATTGGCACGAATAGCATGACCTGCAATTCTGAACTGCATAGATTGAAGTAGTTATATATCACTCACCTGCACCGTAAAAGATTTATACTAGAGGTTATAAAACCAACCCAATAGTCACCGAGTAACCTAAAAAGTGGTTACACATAGTTTTATTATTTTCAAGATAGTCAACTAGTCATAGCAATGGAGTAAAAGAAATGTACATGTTTCCCAGCAAATTAACTCGGAAATTCTAAAAACACAAGCAATGTAAAAAGACAGTAGAGCATAGCCAATCCTGTAGTGTACACATAGTTCTAGGCATATGTGGCCTTTTCTCATAATATGACAGATCGTATATCCATGAGTTTAGGGACAGGAAGATATGATATGCCAAGTTAAAAGTTATCCACTAGGCTATGTGTCACTTACTTGCATATAGAGACTTAAGGAACAAGAATCCAAGGGATGAAAATCATAGAAGTACATAATTACATTAGAAACCTTGTTAGATCTCCACAAATTCCATATAAACATTCTATATTTGTGCTGTTGAACTACAACCGCATAAGCTAAAACTTAAGGTACAAGCATCCAATTTTCTTTCACAAATCTCATAGGGTATAATTTTTTTTTGAAGAAACACTCAAGTCTTGTTAGATCCAAAAATTGCTTGGCAAGACACTTATATATTGTGTTTAGTTAAAAAAGGGGAGTAACATACTTTTAGAATCCCTACAGTACTATTTTTAGAAAATCAGATAAAAAGCATGCTAATATGAGTATGATAATTGTCAAGTATCGTGTAAATGCAAAAGATAACATGCTCAATATGCATGAGAATTACTTCTATGATAGTTCATTTTACTATTCTTGAATATTATCTTTTACACAAGACATAACAAGCACACATAATGTCATGACTTAAAGAATTATGCTATGCTCATTACTTAAATTTATTATTGAAAATTGGTACAAAGAAGCCATGTTCACACAAATTTGTACTAACTCATTGTTATCGGGAACAAAAACTTGTAAAATTCAATGTTCATCCTACAAAATACCCATTGTTACATAGGTCGTTTGACCCAAGAGCCTAGAAAACGATCGATTCTCTAACCCACAAGAAAGGCTAAATGCTTTCTAAAACTTCCATATCTAAAGGTGACATGTAGTATTTCACAAGAGGCTAACCAAAATTAAAAGATTAAAGAGCCAACAATGACCCACCAAAAAGCAAGTACATATGCAAACCTAAGCAGACAAGCCTAGTTAAGCCCCAAGCAAATCCTTCTGCACCAAGACAAATCCGAGCAGTTCCCTCAATACTAAAAGCACTTGAACGGCTCCTTCAATTTCAAATTTAAGTCAAGTGTTTTTGACATTAAATTTACCTTAAGTAGCTCCTTTAGTATCAATTAGGTCAAGTGACCTTGACATTAAATTTAGCCTAAACAGCTCCTTCAATATCACTTTAAGGCTAAATGACCCCTTTGACATTAAATTAAATCCTAACGGCTCCTTGATACTATACTAAGCCTTAAAGAAATGATAAATCCAAAATTCTAATTTTTAACAATAAGTATACAATTGAACCACTGCAAGCCCCAAACATGGGACGATCGACACCCAAACTATTAAGAACTCTCCTAATTCTAGTTGCACAACTAAAGACAAGCTTATAGTTTCCTAGCAAACGCTTGACAAACCTTGCTAAGGGAAGGGAGGTAAATGACATAGCCCAAAATAAATATATCTTAGGCTGTGACTGATCGGCCAGTCCAGAAGATAGTCAAACAAGTCCAGATCCAATAAAATGATATGCAACAATCTGTAACAAGTAAGCCATTTGAAGGTAGCAATCTAAGAATCATTGGGGCTATGTCGTTTGACTGGGCTAAGTACCGATCGAATAGGCCTAACTCCAAAACATTAATTCATGCACCAATCCTCTATATAAAACAAGATATGTACTCTTAAGGGGTCTTTACTCTCATTCACCTTTTACCTTCTCTCACATGGTTACTAACTTGACCGTTAGAGTGCTCTTCAGAACTCCAACTCCGATCACTTGTCTTCTCATTTGCAAGTCTTAAAGATTTGGATATATCACCATCCAAAATAATAACATCAAATTTTTGAATTTAAAATTGATGTTTTATTAGTATTAAATTATTTACATATCATGTAAAGTTGCAAGTGAAAGCTACATCATTAGAATAGTGAATTAAAATAGATTTGACTTTACATTGACATGAATGAAAAAACAATTATTAAGTATATTGTTATACTAGGGGTTAATAAGTATGCTTGCTGTGGGTGTTTTTTGAAACCATATAAATGGGCTAATAAAAACTTGACAGACAAGCCTAGTTAATAAAGACTTGTTCCAACTAGGATTAAACTCACTAAAACAAGGCATCAAGTTGCCAGGAGCAAACTTGAGGTCATTGGTCAAGAATCAAAACGACAACCTCAGGTCATTAAAAAACGAGGTCCAGCCTATAGATTGGAGCACCCTCATTGTGGTTAAACCTGAGAACAAATCAACTTGTGGATACCAACTTACAAGTATCAACTTGCATGATTAAATATTTATTTTCATGGGAAACCATAATGCAAATTGCTATTCTAAAACCTTTTCTTTTTTGACATATTGTACCCCCCAAACATTATAAATAGGGGGTTAAGATTATTGTACAGAAGGTATGAAAAAAATGATACAACAAAGATCAAGCTACTAATAGCATATAAAAACTCTATAAATATATTCTCAAAAATAAATTACTGTGGACATAGGAGTCGACAATCGACTTTAGCCGAACTACGTTAAAAATTTTCCTATTCTTCCTCTCTCTCTTTCTCTCTATCCATCTCTCTCTCTACACTCTCCATTTATAGTTTAGATTTTCTAAACTTCTTGGTTGACAAAATTTGCATGTCAACAATGCTTAATTGAAAAATTAAATTCTTGTCATTTTTATATTAGAATTTATGGGTTAATAAATATTGTGTCACATGTATTAGAATCAAAAGTATTATACTTATTACAAATCACCAAAATAAATAAATCGGAATACTTATATATTAAAAATGACAATTCAACTAGCTTTGATTGGAGGAGGACATTTAGTACCTACAAAATGAACACAATCTGTGATATATCATAGATAAAGTTTTGTCTAATACCTTCACCCTCTGCTTGGCCACATGGAAAAGGAGAGGAAAGAAAAGTTTAGTAGAAAACTTGGGTGGAAAACCGGTAAAGCTTCTACTTGGTTGGGAGTGGAAAAGAAGCAAAAAAGAAAATGACTAGAAAACTTGCTGTGGGTCCCATGCCAAAATTTTTCTGTGCATAAATGAGCAAAAAACTTCTTCCTCCATCCAAGCGATCCCAGTTCAAAAGGAATATAGTTAGCTAAAACTTTGTAACAGAGTGATACTTGGGTGACTTGGTCGTTGGTGCAGACCACTGGGCCAGCGATACAGAGTGGAATCGGTGTTGGACCAGGAGATGAGAACTCCGGTTGGGTCTGAATCAATGGCGGCTTTAAGTGCGAGAAGAGAGAGGCCATCAGAGTTGAGAGAGGACGTGAAAGGAGTAAATAGAAGAAAGGTCGTGAGCAATGAAGTAATGTGGAGCTGAAGAAGAAGCATATTTGCTCTCTCAAATGGGGATTAAAAATTTGGAAACGTAAACGGAATCATTTTGTATTTAACAATGAGGAGTTGCAGATTGTTCAAGAAGTAGCAGAAGCAGGAGTAGAAGTACCTATCTGGTTTGGGGTTACATTTGAAATTTAGTGGGGGTGTTCTCGAAGTGACAAGCAGCAATGTCTAGCTACGACAATTTAAATTTTACTGTATAGTCTCCAAACAGCCTGTGCCTCTATGTGGTTTTTTAAAACCCAAGTTAATTAATATTTTATATCATATTTTCAAACTATTTTATTTTAAGGCAAAATAATGATATTTTCAATTTTCTTCTTAGATTTTTTTTTGATATGCAGTAATCTCCTTTGATAATGTTCCTAACAAATCTTAAGCATACATTAATAGTTACTTGTGAATATAAATAATTTTAATTTAATTTATGATAAAATTTAATTTTATTTAATCAAGTTTTTTTATATATCTACTTTACATCTTATTAAGTAAAATAATAATTTAAAAATCTAAAATCTTATATGATATTATTTAATGTTAAACTTTCGTATCATCAATTTCATTAATAAAGTTAAAAAATAAAGGAATCGCATTAAATCAAATCAAACATTTTTACTATATAACATGTTAAGGCATATATTATATTTTTGTAGTCAAATTTTTGTAAATTTTTATTATATTTCATGAATAATAAGCTATTAATTTAAAAAAATAAAATTCATATTTTGATTCTTTTCTTATCATTTATCAAAATTATGGAAAAAAAATAAAAAAATACAATATTTATGTTTGCACATTATTTAAATAGAATAAAAATGTTAACATTTTGGCAAATTTTCTTTATCATTTTTTTTTCATGTCCAAATGCAAAATAAAGTTTTCCTCCCCTTTTCTTTTCTCTTATTTTCTTTTCAATCAATTAACAAAATTACATTTTCTTTTCATTTTCTTTCCTCCCATTTTCTTTTCAACTAATTAATAAAATTATAATTTCTTTTCTTCTCATTTTCTTTCATCCCATCTAGTTTTCTCTCATTTTCTTTCCTCTATTTTTTTTTTTCTTTCCAACTAAGCAAGGGATCAACGATCTAGTCAGTATAGACTGAGTTACTTACAATTATACATTAATTTGTCTTTCGCATACAGGTGCTTGTATTATATGACAATGATGCTGATCCAAGTGAGGACCTTGAAACCTCTAACAAAAGTACAATTCAAACTTTATTTTCGTTACCTTTTCTGCTACGGTGTGAGAACTTCCTCATGTGTCAGAGTTTGGACTCTAATTAATGGTTCTGTCGTGCAACCCATATTAAAAATTAAGAATTGTCATCAGGTAATTTTGATATATGAATCAGTAAAAAGAACTCCTTTAGGGTAATCAAAATTATATTAGATGAAAAGATCATCTTAAAAGAAATGTCGTATAAATTGCTCCCTTTATTTTGAAGGGAAATGAAATTTGAAAAAAAGTACCTTTTTATGAAATTTTTAGAAAATAAAATGATTTTTTTATTTGAATAAAATAAGAAAAATATTTTTTTATTTAGTGTACAAAAGTAAATTAATTTCTTTTATCAAAAAGTACAGATATATATACAATTTTCATCTTGAAAGTCATTTAGAATATATTCATAATAAGAGTCGACAAATCATATTAAAAATTAAAAGTTAAGTACATTATATATTAAAAACAAAAGAATATACATATTTATATATTCAAATATTTCTTTTTTATCTTTATTATAAAGTAATATTAATAATTAAATTATATTATGACCTTAGATCTTGTTATGAAATTACTTGTAATGCATCCAAAATTAAGAAGGAATTAGAGTCGTTATATTTCTTCCTAACTTCATATAAGTAGAGTATTAAGTTAAGTCTTTTGTATTAAGTCGAAATCATTCAATCATAATATTTGTGCTCTCTCAAATCTTTGTAGGCTCTTTTTATTTTTTTCCTTTTGAACCCTAATTATATTCTCAACATAGCATTAAAGTGATATCATCCACCTTAAGACTTTGTGAGTTATATCACTTCCGGTAGCTGAAAAGAAGGTTGTGTTGTCATTTTAATTAATTTAATGTTTTATATTTCTATTTTTATTCATTGTACAGTATTTGAGTTTTAGTAAGAAAAAAAGAGAAAAAAATTATTCCATTGTTGCCATCATAGTAGATGTTTTTAGGTTTATTTATATATATTTTTGTTGTTACTATTTATTAAGTTTTGGTAAAGAAAAAGAAGAAGAAAGGGATTGAAGGAAGAAGGGATAAAAAAAAAAGTATATATCGATGGTAGCCGATTATTTGAACAATTGCAAAGCTTTAGGTCTGGGGTTCCATGGGTGATTAGGGACCTTATCCACTAACTCTGAAGTCTATTGTAAAAGTGGGAATTCTAAGGCACTGGATAAAGAACTAGAGTCTGATTCCAGGACTGTTTAGGCTATGATGATTGCAATGTCTTTCACAACTAGTTGTGGGGGCGACAGTTGGGAATCAATGGTGAGGAAGCGACAAGGGAGTGAAAATCAAAGGTTAAAATAGTTAGAGTGCACATCTTGTGCAATTTTAACTCGTTCTCAAACTGTATAGATTCATGTGGTGCCACTTTGAATTTCTATTGGCTTTTGTAGGAATGCACAGGATGCTATTTGTGAATAAGATGGTGTTAAGCTAGCTAGTAGGCCAAGTTGGACAAAGATGGTGCTAAGTCAAGGTAAAGCATTACTCAATCATAGCGAGTTCTGGCAGAGTCAAGGTGAGTCACCATTGAATCAAGTTTTGAGTTGCCATTGAGTTAGGACAAGTCTTCATTAAGCCATAATGAGTCATACTAAGTCAAAGTGAGTTATGATTGAGTCGGCAAATCACATTGAGTTACTTATGAGTTAGATAAGTTATTCTTGAATTTTGGTTTGATTAGCTCTATTTTGACTGTTTTGACTGATTGGTTGTTGTTTCTAGTACTATCATGTTGTCTAAACTGGTTTTGGTGAATTTTAACACTATCTAAAGCTATTTTTAGTGATTTTGTGCACAATTTGGTGCCGTGCTTTTTAGGTAAGCTTTTGTTTAGCATTTTTATACAATTTTCATGGTGTTCAGCTATTTTGTGCCGGGTATCCCATGGATGTTTGGAATGGAGAGGAGAATTTGTTGATTTTTTATGTTGGTTTATAGTTTTTTGCTAATTTGTGGATGATGAGTTGAAACTTGGTGGATTTTGCCTTGAAATTTGTGATATTTAAGATTGCTTTGCACAATTTTGTGTGGTATTTAGCCTTTGGTACTACGATTTTTTGTTTTTCTAATGATTTGATGAGCTGTTACGAGGGGTAGTTTTTCTGCCTACATTTCGACAACAACAGTTTCAGTATAGGAAAATGTATTAGTATAGCTTTGAGTCTTACAATTTTGTCATCAGCAAAGTTACATTGCTATGTATTTGGAGTGCATTTTGGTAATATGCATATTTGGACAATTTTAATTTTGGTATCTATAGATGGAGCACTATTTGGCATGACTTGATTTTGCACAAGTCTAATTTGATAAAGTTATCCTCAATATAAAGTGGTTTGAACCATTAGTTTTGGCTACTTGATCGTGGATTGGTTCTTATGAGTTTTGTCTTTTTGTTTTAGTACATTTTTTTCTTTGATGTTTTGGAGTTGATTGCAATAAATACAATTAGAGAGTAACACAATTTGTGATAATATTGGTAGTTTTGACATAAACGAAACCATATGTGTAGGGTGTTTATGGCTAGGAAATTAAGGGAGTAGTTTAGGGGAAGCTAGTAGAAAACTTCTAGAAGTTGTACCGAGGAAAAGAACTTAAAGAAGGTTGAAGGAACAACTAGGGGTAGTTGGATAAAAACTTATAGGAGTTGATCTGTTGAGGTTTTGTGTTTTTTTTTTTTTTAATGAATGCTTGCTTTTAGGAAAAGTTGTTTGCATGGTATGGTCGTTGCAAGCCATTCTTGGAGAGTTTGAAGTTTGTCAAGTTTTCTTTATGTTATGTGATTGCTTGTAGTATACCTAAAATTAAGAAGGTATTAGAGCTTTTATCTTTCTTAGCAAATCTATATAAATAAATATTATGTTAAGTCTTTTGTACTTAATCGGAATCCTTTATTTGTGTTCTTCCAAATTCTATGTAGTCTCTTTTATTTCTTCCTCTCTCAGCCCTAATTATTTTCTCAATAATCTTTATCATTTCTTCATAGAATTAATTCATATTTAACTGACTTTAGTTATAATTGTTAATCATGTTTGCCAATTTGTCTAATTGTCTAAATATTTTTAAAATATGATTTTTAATATAATTATTAAACATTAACGTTTGTGAAAATAGAGGGATAAAGGGAAGAATAGAGATAAGAGAGGGAGTGGGAGGAGGAAGGGATGGCTGGAGAGAAAATAGAAAGGCATTGAAGAGATAAAGGAGAGAAAGAAAAAGATATGAGAGAGAGAGAGAGTTGTAGAAAGAAAGGTAGAGAGAGATGGAACAAAAGTAGAGAATAGTAGAAAGAGAAAGATAGGAGAGAGAAAGAAAGAAAATAAAATAAGGAGAGTTAGACTATATAATACAAGATGATTTAAGAAAACGGTTTCTTTTAATTAATAGGGAAAGTCACTTCCTTTCAAATATATTATTATTTGCTAATTTTTCTAGATCAATTTTTTTTTTGGTTCTAAACATAAAAAGGAGGAAAATATTTTCAAACATATTTGCCAAGAAATCATTTTGAAAATATTTTCCTCCAAAACAAATGAACCCAACCTATAATATAGTGAAATTTTCGTTACAATGGTAAATTGTAAAATTATATAAGAAAGTCAAAGGAAAAACTTGACCAAATGAATATTAAATGATAGCTACTACAATTATAAAAGAATCTAAGTAACATGTCCCATGTTTAATTCGTGTTTTTCTAGCTTGTGTTATTAGGTAAATAAGACGATACATTTATAGTTGTTTATTTAAACTTAATAAATTTGAATAGATTAATATACAGTTATAAAAAATTGGCTTCTCTCATTCATATCAAATAAACATGAACGAATGTCATATTAGAAATCAATTTTTAATATTTTGTCTTAACAAAAAATATCAATTATTTTAAAAATATTTTTTAATTTCTCTAATCGATCATCATCCTATTAATGAAATATTTCTGGACAAGAAGCATTAGTAATATATACACAAATGCTTTACAGTGTTATATGTGTGTGTGTGTGTGTGTGTGTGTGTGTGTGTGTGTGTGTGAGTCCATAGTTGGTTTTAAAAAATGTTGATACAAAATTTATTCTTATTTGGATTATGGACAAAAAAAAAACATATTTTATGTTAATTATTGAATTTTTTTTTTTTTTACTGAAAATTATTGAGGATGTTAATCTTCATACCGAAGCCTGTACTTAGTTGTTTACACCAGCTTTCAAGTATTGATTATAGTGAAGAAAATTCCAGACAGAAAATTTCCACGTAATTCTAAAAGAAAGAGTTTCAAACGAAAGAAGTACTGTGGTTCAATTAATTTCCAATTGGCTTCTATAATAAAAGGGATGAAGTTTCATACTTTGCAACCAATAAATCAGAATTGACATTATCTTCTGAATAAGAAAATGGGTACTGGAGCACCAGGCCGGTTTAACATCTGGAGCTTGCAGCAGATCCAATTCTCGACAGACAATTTAGCAGCAAAAGCTTCAACAGCTTCCAATTCTTCCCTGTATAGTAAAAGCTAAAATATCATATAACATCGTCAAACAGTAAAGATTCAGGGGAAAAAAAAAGAAATAAAGTAAACTTGTAGTCCAAGAAACTTAAAAATAAGGGGGAAAAAAAATCCTCTATCTCAGAGCAATACAATCCATATTATCCGAATGAACAAAGTAGATCGCACAAGGGACATAAAACAAACAAGTGAATCCTACACATATAGATCCTTACCTTAACAGACAGTAAACTATCAAGATAAAATTCATAACTATACTTAGCAATAAGAAAATAAATTCTTGACAGATGCTTGAATGTCAGGAACAATACCTTCCACCAGGGTGCCCCACATAAACCACTATGCTGATAAGCCCTCCTGATATTAGAATTCTCTTGGCAGCTTCCAGTGCCAATAATGTTGTTTCTGTTCGTGTTATTAGTTCTTTGTTGCCACCAGGAAGATAGCCTAAGTTGAAAGCAACAAGCCTAAAAGTATTCAATGAACAAGATTGTTAATTTAGTATAACCACTATAAGTTAATAACATTATCTTATGCTATAAATACGTACTTATGAGGGTGGATCAGTATACAGTGAATGGATTCCTACTTCCTAATATCGGACTCAGTCTCTTTGAGATAGTAAAGTGCTCAACTAAAAGTTTGCCACCACAGATGATGTTGATTATCAAATAATACAACATTATACTCATATCTTAATGAATAACCCATTGAAACAGAAGGTAATATTACAAGTTTCTTTACTCTGAGAAATATTATTCCAGCCAAGATTGTTAGAGAACATACAGTGTATAGATTCTCAGTATCCATAAAATCAATAATTAAAAATCAAAACAATCAACATTTATACGAGTTCATGCTTTCATGTCATGCAATTCATGCCCTGTTTCGTCAACTTATTTATATAGGTCCTCTAACAGAAAACATTAGCTTCACCCCCATGTCAGTGTAGTTCCCAAGACAGGAACTATCACATAACTACCCTTGTGATACTTCTCTTCTGAAATCCTTCATTGCTTTCTCTACCTCAATACCCCAATCGTCAGAGTGGAAAGTCATTGTTGAAATAGTTCTTCTCAACACTACTTTTGCAGATTATCCATCTCGTATCATCCTTTTTGAGATATTTACACTACTATTATGGTCAGTATTTGTGAGACCTTCATAAATAAATAAAAAAACAAGTATCTATATTTATTTTATTTTATTTTTCTCTCCGATTTAACAGTGAAGCTTGGCATACTAAGAGCAACACAGGTAAATAACCCAACTAGCATATAGAAA
This sequence comes from Saraca asoca, assembly GCA_026873985.1. NCBI lineage: Eukaryota > Viridiplantae > Streptophyta > Magnoliopsida > Fabales > Fabaceae > Saraca > Saraca asoca. Next base: position 27,402 of record JANHAO010001288.1, read on the forward strand.
TAGATTCATTGTAGTCACTGTGGAAAAATATATTACCGAACTGGGGTGTTATCTGGAATAGCCTCCTCCATTTTACTATGGCAGATGTGGCAGAGCTTGACAAGTTGTGTCTGTGTATATTTCAAGGTTATTAGTGGTAACATTAAGTTCATAATTATAATCAACATAACAAAGCCCAAATTATACGGTAGGTTTTACATTCTCTTATCAGTAACATTCCTTGACATGATAATTCAGACAACAAAACCAAGGTAAAATCAAGCATTCAATTAATTATAGCAACCGTGACATAAAATATTTGGCTAATCTCTTTGCTGGCCATGATCTGAAATTTTATACACACACACACACGCAGGCACATTTTTCCATAATAATCATCTAATGGCCTTTGAGTCTTTGACGTTTTAGCACCCAAGATCAGCCACATTTCCAAATACATCAAGACTCTATAGCTTTGCAATTCAACTAACTAAGAACACAACTTTAAGGGAAAAAAAGGTAAACAAGTCTTTAATTCTGTCAGTTAGAGCATGAACATGCAAGTTAAGCTTGTCTCTGTAAATATTAGGAGAATAAAAAAGAATGTAAAAAATTTAGGAGAGTAAAACTGAATGTAAAAAAAGGCACAAGATAGGCACCTGATTTTGATTGAGTGAATCTTCCAACAAGGATGAAGTATTATCCAAAGCATCTTTCTGAATGTCCATGGCATAAACACAACCCTTACCTGAATCATCAGCAACTAATTTGAGCATCTCTAATGTATCAAAACCATTGCCACAAGTGGCATCAACGACCGTATCTCCTTTTTGGACAAGATGTCTCCATACCCTGGTGAGAACAACTAAACATAGCTCATACCAAGGCCAGCAGATATTATCATCAGAATGCAGATAGAGAAATACAGAAAGTTAGAAAACATGCATAACAATAACTTGCAAAAGTAACAAAGTGTTTGCCAAAAGCTTGCTATCAGTGGGCATGTCACTCAGGTGGCTTTGGTTAAGTCCTTGTATGTTTATTTTAAGCTCATCTACAAGAATGGCAACAAAACTATCTATCTATTAGAATCCCCATAAATGTAATAAAATAAAAAATTGGATACAATTTTCACTTTATAGTTTACAGACCAGTGACCACAAGGTTTAGTTGTTAAGCTCCAACAAAAGGATTAAACTGTTTGGGACCATGACTGAATTTCAGCGTTACAAATACAACATGTAATTAACACCAACTACAATTCTCACATGGACAAATTATTCTCATAAAAAAGTCCACATATAAGAATCCATCCCATTCCATACAATCAAATAATATACATTATAATTAAGCACTCATTGTGACAACCACAAATAGAACTGGCAAAATAATGTTAGATTTGCAGTGCAATCTTGGCATGAGAGACAAACAAATTGAGCACTGGAACTGTAAACTTCAAGCCCCCTCCCCAAATAAATAAATAACATACGAAAAAATAAATACTTTTAAGGCAAAAATAGATGCATTCATCCAATGGACTGCACTGAGGGGGGAGGGAGGAGAAGAAGCTTCTAGATCTCGAATATGAGAAATAAGAGAAAGAGTACATACATGTGAGCAATATCCGTTGCCTTCTTCTTTCCAAAGAGATAGCTTACCAAAGCATCCTCCAATCCTGCAACAGAGCATTAACAGGCTAATATCTAAATGGATTACTGAAAATCTGATAGACAGTATTCAAAAAAAGGAAACACCAAAATAGGTACCAGAATAGGCAAAATCTTTGGGAATTGAAGAGGAAGCTTGAAACTTTTTTGTATCGGAAATGAACTCATTGTGCTTAATTGGCTTCAAGGAGCAACAAAGATTTCTGGAGCCGCAGTGCAAAGTGTGTCTTTGAGAAGAGACGAAGAGTCTCCGGTAAGAACTAGTTAGGGGCTTGTGAATTGCAACCGAAGCTACCCAAAATCTCAGCGACGACATCAATATATCTTCCAGGGTTTTATATCCGAATCCGACGCATCAATTTCGACTTTGGTGGGAGGAGACAACTGCTTACCGTGACCAGTAATAAACATGATAAAATTAACGATTTCGACTTAGAAGCTGTAATACGTTAATAAAATTACTATTAAATTATAAAATTGAACATATTAATATTTAAATAATATTTTATTTATATAATTTTATCTTTTTTTATATACAATGTCATGTTTAAATAATATATTAAAGAATAAAATTATATAAATAAAATATTATTATAATTATTTCTATAATTCAAATATTATTTTATCAATATCTTATAATTTTAAGGATGAAATTATTAATTTTATCTAATAAATTATTTGAAAAAGGTAAATATCTGGATATATACTTATGATACAAGCACTTATTTTCCCCTCCATTGCCATTTCAATCTTCACTAACATATCAACTAAATTGCTTGTACGGCAACGTTACACTACTATTTTAGCCATATATTTATCACTTCCAACCTAACAAAACACTTATCATATAAAAGAATTTGTTAATGATTCTAATAAACAGATAAAAAAATTAATTAAATATCATCAAGTAATTTAAGAGTTAAATTAATATTAAAATTCTTTAAAAATTTTGATTAGATGTGAATTAATAATTGAATAAATATTTAAAGAATTAAATTGATGGTAAAAATCTTTGAGAAGGTACATTAATGCAAACAATTAATAATGGATTTGAATAGGTGTTTACTCTGTTATTTAAAATTATTGCTTTCTACCACATAAGATAGTTTTCCTTAATTTATAAGGGCAATATATCTCCTTAGTTTTTTATTCAAATAATGCAGTATTTTAAAAATAATTTTCAAAAAGGTCATTTTTGTTTTAAGTTATGCTAGGATGCGAAGTTAAATCTTGAAAGTTTTATGAAAGCTTTCATACTTTTTGTAATTTTTTATTAAAAATTATAATTTTTATATAAAAATTAGGATATTTTGATAAAAAATTTAATATAATTCTAAACGATGAAATTATAATTTTTTTATATACTTATTAGTACGGATGATAATTTTCCTTGAATTTAATGATCTCCGCAGAGAGATTGTCCCAAAACGTGAGGATGGAAATAATTTTTGTCTTGTGGGAATGGGGTTGGAAAAAAAAAATTCACCCCATTTCAAATTTTGAGATGGGACAAAAATCAAAGTCATCATCTTGTCGAGCCTTACCTTGTCCTTGGATTTAAAATATATTATTTTATTTTTATTTTATAATATGTAATATTTTAAATAAAAATACTTAATTATTTTCAAATTAAATGTTTATGAATTTATAATACTTTATATTCATAAAAAAAATATTATAAATAGTTATATGATGGAAGAACATCTCAGTTTGAGATAAAAGATTTAAAATGACTATTAATTATTTGTGAATTTAAAACTTTATTTACTTGTGGTTGAAATTCCTTAGTGATTACATGTAAATTTATAACACTTAATGTTAATATTTATATTTTTTTTATTATTTCTCCAAATTTTCCATAGAGTTATACAATCCCTTAAAATGGGAAGGAGATGGATTTTTTCTTTAATAATGAAGCATAGGATAAGTGTATATTTTGTCTTCAATCATGGGGCAAGAAAGGGCTAATACGCCCCTTCCTGTCCCATTAATATCCTTATTTATTATACACAAAATTCATATATTCTTATAATTTTTATGTGAAAAATTATAAAATTTTATAATAACCTTATCATAAAGTTGATACAAACTTGTAAAAATTTTTAGCATGTATAAAGTATAACCTCTTTTTTTTTTTTTTTTTCTTATTGCAAGAAGTGGCAAGCATGCTTACTCGTAAACCTAATCATCTGGCATCCATGGCTTGTGATACCTTGTTTTTTAATTTCAGACAATGAATTGTTTAGGAGAAAAATGTGAGCCTTGGGTTTGAATTTCGAGCACAATTTTAGTTAATTTTCTTTATAGAGAATTGGTTTTCTTTTTAGAGAAGTTTGATTTAACCCATAGAAAATAAAAAAGAAATATAATCAAATAAGGAATAAGAGTAATGATAATTATTACTTTTTAATTTTTTTATTATTTAATTAGATGATAATCAACAGCAATAAATGGTGATTAATAATAGTAGGCGATAGTGGTGGACATTGGTTAATAACGACAAATAATGATAGACAATGACCAGTGACGGTAGATAGTGGTAGGTGCTGGTTAACTGTGATAAGTGATGGTGGATACCAATAAATGGTAATAATGAGTAATGATCAACAACGGTAAATGGTGGTAGATGATTGTCAATGATGACAAGTAATGATGAGCAATGATCAATAATGATAAATAATGATGGCGATGGTTAATGGTGGAAGTGGTAGTGGACGATAGTCACTGATTATAGATGGTGGTGAGTAATAATCAGCAATTGTAAACAATGGTGGGTACTGATTAACAATAAAAAGTGATGGTGGATGTGATATAAACACTAGATGGCGATGGGCAGTGACTAATAGTGATAATGGTATTGGGTAGTAGCCAAAGGTGGAAAGTAATAGTGGGTAATGATCAATAGAAGTGAGAGCTTCGCAATACAAGAGAAGGGAAGAGAAATAGAGGATTATTTTTATTTTTGATAAGTAACGTAATTTGAAATTTTAAGTCGAACGAAAAGTTTCATATTAAATGAGTATATTAAAATTAAGTAACGATAATATATTTCATCACACGTGAATCATATATTTAATGAAAAAATTAATTTTTCGATTATGTTATCCTTCTTTAAAATTGTCCAACCAAAGAATCCTTCACAAATAATTATAGATAGAAAAGTGATTGAGTCAGGTTTCAAGAATATCCACACCCATATACTATGTGCGTGTGTGAGGCATCACCTTTGGGAATGAATTGCAATTTACTGCATAATTATGGGTGTGAGGCAACAAAGTGATCATAATCTAATCATGCTGACTCACTCTGCTGAAGTCTTATTTATACAAGATTTTTTTTTTCATTTTTTAAAGACACAACGTGTGATATTAGTGTGCATTCTCTCCTTTTCTACAAATCTTACGTTATTATTTTCTTCAAATTTTCACTTTTTCTACCAAATACAAGGTAAATGTTTTGAGAAACATAAAGGGCTTATTTGGAACTATTTTGAAAATTAATTTTTTTTGTTTTACGAAAATAAAAAAATCCATATGTTATGTTGTTTTTATAAATTATTTTTAAAAAACCATTTTGTAAAAGTATAACTCAAAAAACAATCTTTAGGAAACACCATTTAGGTGTTTTTCTTATTTTTGTGCAAAATTATTTTCAAATTTCTTCAAAAACAAAGAGAATACCTATTTTCATTAATGACAAAGTTGTAAATAATATTAAATGTATTTTTTTTCAATTTCATGTCCTAGCTCCATTTCCCCTTTCCCACAACTTTTCTTCATTGTGCCGTGAAGCTTTGCCCTGCAACAATGATAGAGGCGACTGCGAACCTATTTTCATTTAGGGTATTTGATTTTGGTTGAAAATGATTCTTTGTTGGTAAGATTTGTTTCATGAAGAATTTCTTCCCTCTTTTCTTCTTTCTATTCCTTTAGTCCCCACAATTTGAAACTTTGGGATATGGATTTCAATGCTCATTTCAATAGCTTGCTAAGAATTTTTTTTATTACTCTTTGCACTTGTGTCTGAGGATTTTTTGTGGCTGTTGCAAATTTTTCCTTGGTTATCAGTCGTAAACTTAATTTTAAGTATACTTACCGATTGTTCTATATAGGAGATGCTTGCGTAGTCTTCTTGCTGACATTTTCCTTTAAGTACTGAAAATTTTGGTCGTGTCAAAGTATTTTGATATGTATTTTTAACTTATTCATGACTTCAAGTCTCCTTTTTCTCAAAATAGCAGTGCCATCAAACTGCACCTTCTTGAATCTGTAGGATGACTTACTATTCCTATATGTGCTTAATTTCAATTCAATTGTGCATGTTTTGCAAATTAAAATGCACATGTTGGATGATTTGGTATTCCAATCTGTGAAATATATGTAAGACACATCAGTTTGCGTTTCAATTTTTTCAAGTGCTATTTCCTGAGATGTTGTATGTGTTTGTTTCTTATTCATTCTATTACTATATAGATGTGAATCACATCACTATTCCAAATTTTGTTCCTTTGGAAGTTGCAGATCTTCATTTTATATTCATTTTGGCATCATACATATTGTTAACGCACTTATATTTTCCATGCGCTATTTCTTTGGACGTTGCATATCTTTATTTCATATTTGTTTTTGTCGTCAAATAGATTATCTATTGTAGTTTAATTCTTGCAAGTTCTGTTTTCTAGGGTAGTTGCAGGTCTTTGTTTCCATTCCTTTTGTTGTTATACAGCTTGTCA
>JANHAO010001289.1:0-33804 GCA_026873985.1 Saraca asoca
TTCTTTGTATATCTCTAGGTTATGAGGTTGATCATAGTCTTTATGAGATAAAAGAATTGTTGTATCTAGGTTAGCAAGAGCCCAGCTAATTTTTGTGTAATAGATAAAGCAAGAGCCCAATGTAAATCTTGTTTTATGAACTGGTTCTTCATGAGCTCAGTTAAAATCCTGTTGGTGTTAATAAAAGAGGTCATCCAGTTGAAGATTGATCCGGTGGATGTAGACTTTAACTGCGGTTTCAGTTAAATTTGAATCACTTTAAAAATTGCAGTGTCTTTATTGTTCTTTAATATTCTTTATAATTCTGCAATTTATCATTTCTGCACTAATTTAACATTTCTGCTGCAATACTGCAATTTACAGTTTCTGCTGCACTCTGCTATTCAGATTAATTGTTTAATTGATTGCAATTGTTTCTTAATTCTCAAATCTATATCAATCTAATCAGTTATTCCAATTAAGATTCTGATTATCCAATTAGCTTCCAAATACAACTCTTATTTACAAAAAGACTTCTGCTGTTTACAAAACAAATTTGAATCCAATCTAGATCAAACGATCTAAAGGGCAAGATCATATTTTTTGGGACCAACAAGCAACACAGTCATATTTGCACAGATAACTAGAGACAACATTAATCAAGCAAATATCCTGTTCTAATAAGAAAAAATCACCTTTTCCATGCCTTAAAACTCCAAATGGTTATAACACGCAGACCACATTTCATTAAGGGATTTTAGTCATGGATTTAAAACTCCAAACCATGCTGACTCATTGTATGCTTTAGTTCACATCAGTTATTTCATGTTACATAAATAAAAAGTCTCTTCCAAGAAGAATCACCAGAGTAGACTATATTGATTTCAGATTCTAGCAAATAACAACACCCATGCCAAAACATCCTTTTTAATATTCCTATAAGCCTAAATTACAACTATCTCATGAAATATCACAACACAGTGAAAATATAAAAAACAAGCCTTAGACTCACGTTGTAACAACAGCAGGAAGCCCTTCAGGAATTGCAGCAACAGCCAGAGCAACTGCAATCTGGCCAGAATATAATAAAATGACATTAAGATAATAAAGCTTTCCATACAATTGAAATCTAAAAACCACAAGTCTAGCACGACACCAAGACTCTAGCATGATGGCAATGCAGGTTGAAGAATAAAATGTGAGTATCTACGGACCTTAAAATAATGAATTGCACCTCGCAGGAAACCACCATGGGCAGGGTCATGAAAGTGACCAATATTTACAACCCACACCAATATACAAATTCCTGCAATAACCTAATAACAGAGACATTTAGGGAGCAATATTCCCATTTCAAAGAGGGCAGAAGAGTGAGCTTCAAAAGGTATGACATCAAAATTTTTATCATTTAACTAATTCTCCAATATATTTGTTAAGGCACAACATAAAGACACATGATTACAATCAGAAGCGCAATATTTGCCAGGGGAGAAAGACATCTCAAAACAATTTGAATAATTATCAATATTAAAAATTTACTTAGCAACATTCATGATTCAACTGAGCTATCTCCACATTAAATGCCGGAACATAGAACAGGAATTTAATTTGATCTCATAATAGAAAAGACAATAGAAACTTAGGCACGGCATTCAGATAGAGCAATTGATACAAAGTTACCAACTGAATTCACTAGGATGATATACTAGATAATAATGAAAGTGATGCAGTTTATCTTATGAATTATTGAAAAATTAAAACTGCACAAACTAACAGAACAACCCTTGACTATGATTGCTAAAGCTAGTGGGAAAGAACAATAGAGAGCAACTTATCAGGCAACTGGCAATCACCTTGGCCAAAAAGGTACCAAATTCATCCAGCTTCTTCTTCAATGGTGTCACCTCCTGCAACCAATCACATAGAAAATGCTTAAAAACTGCCAATGTGTGTATGATGTATGACAGTCCAGGTCATTTTTTCTTTCCATAAATAAGAGAAGAATATAGATGCACAAGTATAACATGTTGACTAATTAAAAAATGTCTTGCTGTAAACCCAAACTACGGTTGTAACAGACAGTACTAGCTGAAGGTGACAATTAGTTTCCATAACTTGCTTGTACACATTATGTCTGTTAGATGACAAATAGACTACTTCAATCGTAATGAGCTCAAACGTGTCAAATTTTACATTAACTATAAATTTCAGGCAAACAAAATTTAGACATCAAGTGATTACATTATCACGATTACTTTCACTATTTCCAAGGTAAAAAACTCAGATTTCATGCGAACAAAAATTAAACATCAATTGATTACATTAACACAATCACTTTTGCAATCTCTAGGAAAAAAAAACTAATTTCGTATGAATAATAATTAAATAGAGACTATGACCATAATGGCAACACCCATACCCATACAAGGCTCACTTAATGTACAAGCTAGAAATTCACCAGATACAAATATTTAAAATCAATGTTTTAGACTGGATAACTGAAGGAGAGTCTATGGCTGCATTTACTGATTAAGAATCCAGTATTATAAAAGTTTCAGCGGATGAAAAGGCCTGAAGTACAGCCATTAAAAGCAAAAATATTGATATGAGCAGAATGCAACGCTTACGTCTTCTGTTTGCAACATTGAATCGTGTATGTTGCCCATGGCAGTGTTAGGACCAACTCCCACCACAATAGCTCTTGCCCTACCAGCAACCACAACCGTTCCCTGACAAGAAAATATTGAATTTGCTACTACTGAAGTTTTTCACAGAGAAAATTATATGCAAGTATGCAACATGGGAGTCTGTGAACATGTGTATCCTTCATATCTTTAGGCAGTGCACCTAACCTGGTCTAACAATTATTTAACCTACAATTTAGAATAATTTAATACTAAAATCAGCATCAAGTGAGTCCCACAAAAGCTACAAAAAACAATTAACTGGAAAATATCCTAACCAGGGGATCAAATCGCCTATGCTTCCCATAAACTTGATCGAACCAATTAAGTTTAGCTGTCTGACCCCTCTCAACATGTGACCATAAAACTCAGTACCCACTAAAACTACCATTCAACATACTTAAGCAAAAGCCAACAGGAAGTAAAGCCAGCCCCAATTTTTTGGTGATAACTAAAATCCAATGGTAAGAATAAAGCTAATTATTTACATGAACGAAGAATTCTCCCATCTAGCATTTAAAATTTTAAATGAAGTACCACTACCTCATACATGATAATCAATAAAACTTCAGATTATATTCAGGCCATCACTGTTAAAAAAAAATAAGACAATTCTTTAGCCAAAGTTTTCAAGTTTCAAAACATGATTGAACCGAGCATCCTCACCGAGAACAGAATATTGGTTTTGTCTTGGTATACAGCATTTGTTGCTGTGGTAGTTTTAAGCTCCTTTTCCACAGAGCAGCTCTCACCTACCAACATTTGAACAAATTGGATATATTATTAAATAAGTGGAGCATGCCTCAATATTATGTGCTTAATGAACATGTAAGAAAATAATTACACATGCTACAACCAAAAACTTGAGGCTTCAAACAATTGCAGCACATCTATTTATGCCTATACATATACACAAATGATTACTAATATACGTTTTTGTACATACGAAGAGTAGAAAAAGGGGGACTGGGGAACAGGAAGCAACTGCTAAAGAAAGGAAGAATATCTTTTTGGGGCTCCATTAAGTTTTTATACATAGTAGTATTTACTTAACCATAAAATACTTTGTCCAATTAATGAGCAAATATAGTGATCAATAGATCTTTAACATGTTTTGTCAGAAGAATAATAACATTGACTTTTATTTCAATAAAACTTATGCATGTTTGTTGCTTCGGTGCGGCTTATAGCTCATGGTTTTTATTGAAAGATAAGTTTGACTGATTTGCGAAGGGAATGAGAATCTGTTTAGAACTTTGATTGGTTGTTAACTACATAACGGTTAGTCTTTTAAGATTTTCTTTCTTTCGAGGATGGCCCATCCCCTTGATTTGTAATCTTTTCCTTCTCTTAATAATATTTTCTTTTTCTATCAAATTTTTTTTGATAAAACTTAACATTGAAAAACCTTTCAGAGTTCTATCTACAGTATAAGATATATACAGGAGAAATACCGGTAAGAATTGCTTGATCAACGCGTACTTGATTACTAAGCATTTCGATCATCCTCATATCAGCTGGAATTTTGCACCCTACTGTTTAAATTACACATAAAACAGAACTATATTCTTTCAGTATTTTAGGATGATATACTCAGCTAAAACACTGTAGGCACTGCAACATAATTTTACCAGAAACTTCCACTATATCACCAGGAACAAGTTCAGTTGCTGGAAGTATGGAGAAACAACCTGCAAGAAATGTCTTCATGATTATATAGTCCTCTACACACAAAGTTGGCAGAATATAAATCCAAAACCACATCAAATCATTTTGGCATAACTCATGCTAAAAAGAGTCAGTTGTCATCAAATAAAAGCTTTCTATTACCATTTCGTAGTACTGTTGCAACATCAGCTTGATAGGCACGTAGCTCCTGAAAGATACAAACAAGGAAATAAATCAAAGCATGGTCAAGTAGAATAGATCTACTTATGAGAATTCCATAATAGAAAGAGAAGATTGGTTCATAAAACTGACTTCCTTTAAGAAATATTCAATCAGGTGAGTCTAGTAGCAAAGAAAGACAAGTAAGAAATAAAAGAACAAATTTAAACAAAAATAAGCAATAATTTAGGAGTTACAAAAACAAGTTAAAAATTGTCATGAATGAAGTATCATTAATAAAGATGGCTGGTGCAAGCTTCAAATTATGATTTCAAACTTACCTCAAGAGCTTTTTCGGCATTTGTTTCTGTGATCACCCCCACAGCAGCATTCGCAGCCAATATCATTAGAATAACCTGTGTATTGAAATAGACACAATATGATGTTAAACTTCTAATAGACTTTGTTTAAAAAGATTATCAAACAAATAGTAGGCTACAACCGAATAAAAATATTTGGTGCACTCTGCAATTCCAAAACTAATCCTTATCCTAGACACTTTGCCAAGGCCTTCCACTTGCAATGGTTAAACATGAAAAAAATACACAGCATTGCATACATGAACTCCATAAGTTTAAAGAGAACTTGATCAGCACATAATCAACAACTGTTATACTTCCAATATCTTTATTTAATTATTGTAAAGGTGTAAATTATTAACAAAAGTATAACAAAAACCACTAGGAGAACAAATATATCTTACAGAAGGCTCCAGAAATGCCATTAAGCCTGTTTCTCCATTAATTAAAGCTAGAATGAAAGATATAACTGCAGCTGCAATCAAGATCTTCACAAGCAAATCGTCAAATTGTTTCAAGACCAATTTCCAAAATGGAGCCCCTGCATACAACAACACATAAGCATAAAACTATACCAGAATAAAGAATGGCACTTCAAAACATGAAACTAATTTGATATAAGAGTTAAATGCCAAAAGCTAGCAATTTCCGTTATCAGGTACATACAACTAGTACCATATTGGAGAAATACTCCTAGTTTAATCAAATTTTTTAAGTTTTGTGTCTTTGACTCTATAATTTGTACCTTCCAATATAAATCTTTGAGACAAATCTGTTAGTGAATAGCTCAAATCCTTCAAATGTACTAACAACAACACACATGATTTTGAGGTTTGCAGTCATTCAAATCTGTTGTTGAATAGCTCAAATCCTTGATCACATAATGAAACTAGTAAGAACTTAAAAACTTGATAGAAACAATTAGTCATGAAATATCTAGACAAAGAAAGGATAATTCTTTCAGAGAGTCGAACAATTAAGAAATGTACAAGAAAATAATACAGATACAATATGGGATTATCAGATTATCAGAGAATAACAGAAGCAGAGAATGAGAAGAAAATTATCGCATCATATAAGGAAACAAAAGGAAAGAATACACATACCTTGATGGCAGTCATAGACACAAATTAGACAGTTTTTTTTTTTTAATGCATGAATGAACAATAAAGGAGGCAGAAGGGATAGAACAAAGTAAAAATTCAAAATACTTACTTCTCTCTTCAGGCAGCACTGTGGTGAAAATGAGATACATGCACCAAAAGACAATGAAAAAATATTAGCAAAACAGTAAATAATTAAATAAATTATATATACATGGCACCTTCAAAAAAGCTTTCAATCTGATTTTATTATCATGTACACCAGCAACATAAAGAATAAGAAATTAAAAACTGACTCATTATGCATATGCTAAAACAAAATTCTTTTCAGCAAGAATTATATCTCTTTTATTTCTGTTCTTCATATGCCAAATAATTAACAAAGAAGACAACAAACATACCGTTTCTACCATAAAGTCTAGCATGTTGTGCCACCTGCAAAAAATAATTGTTTAATCAGAACAATCTATCTTGAGGTTAAACAAATTAAACTCCAAACACTGAACAAAAAAAAAAAAAAAGGAAATCAAGGAAGAAAAATGGATATCTATGTACCTGGATATCAGAAAGACCTTTTGTTGGTTCCACTCCAAAGAAATCCAGGACCTGACCAGGGTAGAAGGAAACGGATCAAAACACTATCTAACCCAAATAAACCAGCTTAGTGATAATTGGTGTTGTAATATGACCAGGAACTAATAAATTCGGGGTGAGTTGATTCATAGTAATTAGCCGAAAAGAGCTTTAGGATTAGATTTCCCCAGAATATTTGTAAGAAACCGTAAGCTTTGTGTGTGACATATAAATAGAATCCCAATATAAATGTATTGGCTAAGAATTTTTCATATATCAGCGTTTGTTTTACATCCTCTTAGTTGAGTGACTTCAAGCAGCAGAACATGAGGCATCCACCAAATTCATATTCCACTTGAACATTATAGAAAAAAAGGAGCTGAAACTCAGCTTAGTATCCAGGAAACATGCATTTAAGAAGAAAAAAAAGGAAAAAGAATGTTTGCCTCAAGCATATAAAATTTCAATGAACGTGGAGCCACAATCTCAGAATAAAATTTTCTTCATATTTCTCAGCAACCAAGAGGAGAAGGCAGTGGTGAATTACCTCGGTAATGGATCTGGCATAAGCGTCGTCCATCGAGGAGCAATGAGTTAGATTTGAGTTGGATTGGATCGGTGGGAATGAGGGAAGCCTCTGCGTTAACTTCAGACTTCAAATCAAAGAGAAAAGTAGAGCATTTCAGAGCTTTCTGTTTCTAAGCACTCTTGATACCTACTGATTCCCTCGAAAAGAGCTGAGAAATAACAACGACGTGTATGTCCAGGGGCAGAACCGTTGCTCTGAAGCAACATCAGGATGGGCCTTAACACTTCTTGGGCTTTTCTTCTGACCTTCTTGACTTACTGGGTTGATTTTCGTACTGAGGGCCTGTCGAGTACTGATGCATATTTACAGTCGAGTTTATTTACAGCCCAATCTATAGAAAACGCACAAAGGCGGCCAACCGAAATAAATTGGGCTTAACTCCAAAAACACAAATAAATTGGACTTACATAAGTGATACATTAGCATACAGTAAACGCAGAAAAAGGCCCACAGAAAAGGTATCGTTGTGGCGTACAGAAAAACCATGTAAAGGCCGCTCGCGTTTGGGCTCATTGAAATTAATTTAGCCATCTATAAAAAGCCCTGTTACACTAAATAATTAATTAATTAACAATTTTAGTCAATAATAAATAAATAAATAAATCGTGTGCACACCAAAAACTTGATATTCAGATATTTATAATTTTACGTTTTCCTATTTTAATAATTTATGAATGATATTCAGCTCAGAAATTTGAAATGATATTTGATGCCAATAACAATATCCATCTTTTTTATTATTTGATTTTTTTTGTAATAATTGAATAAGTATCACTAAAAGACTAAATTCAAATTCAAACTATGACAATGAGAGAGAAAAAACGTTTCTTGCAATCAAAACTTGAAAATTTTTTTAATGAACAACAAAAATAAATCTCTAAATAAAAATTTGTTTCAAATTTTTATTTTATTTAATTTTAAAAAAAGTAGGAACGAGAAAAACCGAATGTGCAGTACGAAACAAATAGAAAACGGGTCATTTACCGGCCCAATTGGTTCAAACCCGGACGCTACATAGAGCTACCTTCAATCCATCGCCGCGCTTAAACCCTCAGAGTCAGAAACCTAACTCTAAACACTGCGTCGCCTTCTTCAATTCTTTTGTGATGAGTAAAGCCCTTTCTTCTTCTTCAGTATTACGTTCTTCTCAAACTTGCTAACACGAAACATAAAACCCTCCAAAGGTAGTTCTAGCCTTTTGAGTTCGAAACTGCTTCATCAATGGGCGAACTTTACAGGATCCGCTCCATAGATTGGAGGCCTTCGCCGGTTATAGCTCTAGCAACCAGTGTTGACGGCTTGCAGGTTGCTGCAGCTCGCGAAGATGGCTCGCTGGAGCTTTGGCTTGTCTCTCCTGGCTCCGTCGGCTGGCACTGTCAGTTGGTAAAGCAGCTTTCGCCCATTCTCTTATTTGTGCTAATATCTTAGCTGCTTGATGTTGTTATGTAGCATGCTTAGGTCATATATGTTTCTGATAAATTTATTTTGACAAGTGCAGACCATCCATGGAGACCGTGATAAAAGAGTATCATCACTTGTTTGGTGCCCTGGTGGTTCCAATGCTATGCCTTGCGGTCGATTGTTCTCGTCTAACATAGATGGGTCAGTTTCTAAGTGGGATCTTTTCCACTTGAAGCAAAAGGTGGGTCATAATTACTAGCTGTGACATTTTGTGAGCAATTTCAAATGTCTTTAATGTTTGCATCTGGCCTTTTACTGTCTATGGATCTAAATTAACTGAAAGCTTAATATCCCTTTCTTTGGAGGTTACTAAAAATTGAAAATATTAATCCAGTAACTTCAATGTATTGTGTCGAAAACACTATTATGTATCAGTATAGACTTCAGTCCTATGTGGCAGTATGGAATATCTTGTAATTGTCATTTATTGTTTATGTGTTGAAAGAGTGTTATTTAAGGACCTGACTTAATTGATATGCATCTGCAGACCGTGTTGGATTCAATGGGTGTCTCAGTTTGGCAAATGGCATTAGCACCATCTAACAATGACACAAACAATACTGAAACCAAGCCTGAGAATACAGGGAATGGGTTTTTGAGTCATAAATTCAATGATTATGATGAACATGAAATCAGTGAAAGTGGAGATGATTCTGACTCACCTGATTCTGCTAAGAATTCTATTATTGGGCATCCACGTGTAGCAATTGGGTGTGATGATGGGTGTGTGCAAATATATGGCATCTCTGACTTTGATGAATTTATATACATCAAATCCTTGCCTAGGGTCAGTGGTGAGATCTCTTCTCCTGAATGATTAAGCTTGCTGCGGGTTCTCTCTGTCCTGCTTTGTTTGGCTTACAAGAATGTTCTGGTTTATTATTTTCAGGAAGAGTTTTAAGTGTGACTTGGAGTATAGATGCAAATTGCATATATTCAGGAAGTAGTGATGGGTATGTATTAATATTGAGATTAATCAATAACCATAGATTGAGCATCATCTTGTCAGACTGGGAAAGTTCAAGGGCATTTTCCATTTCTGTACTTTGGCCAAATTTGGAGTTGTTGCCGTACATGCACTCTAATAATTGTACAACACATGTACATCTCCTCTTTGATGCAGTATTCTATCACTAAATCTTACTTACACCATTACACTCAATATTATATCAATGCTCAAGGCATGAGGTGTAAAGGTGGTGGACAATTAATAGTGTGCTAATACAATTTCTCAATTCAAATTATGGATGCTTCATTCAGGCATCCAGCAGCATAACCCAGCTGCACTTTGATTGTTAGCATTCTCTGTTTTTGGTTATATATGCTTACAATTGTTCTGTCTATCTCCTTGCAGGTTAATAAGATGCTGGGATGCTAATTTAGGTTATGAAATTTATAGAATTACCGCTGGGCTTGGAGGTTTGGGCAGCAGACATGAACTTTGCATATGGTCATTACTGTTCTTGAGGTTGAAGGCATTTTTTTTATTGAGTGTCAAATATTTAATACTTCACACTTCATAGTTGCATGCCTACTAGTTTTGGTATGATGTATTTTTAGTATTTCTGCATTTTTTTTTGTTGCTGATTAGTTAGCTATTCTTTTAGGTCTGGGACACTTGTTAGTGCTGATAGCAGTGGTAGTGTCCAGTTTTGGGACAGTCAACATGGTACTCTCTTACAAGCACATTCCTTACACAAGGGAGATGTAAATGCTCTGGCTGCAGCACCAAGTCATAATAGGGTATTCTCCGCTGGTTCTGATGGGAAGGTATGGAGTTGCATATCGTGCTACTTGTTATTAAACCTAAACTAAATATTCATCATTAGCTTTAAATGGTTTGTTTTTACTACCTTGTTTTACATCTAAATGCAATTTTTTGACATAACTGTCAATATTTACAAGGTCGAAATCTCCTGTTCAAATTTTTTTTTTCTCTTGGGGTGGGGCAGTTGTCCTGGTTCAAATAGTGACTTGGTTTATTTTGCAAATATGTTGCCATAGAATTATTTGGCACAATTGTTGGCAGAATGGATGAATGATTGATTCTAAGTAAACTGCAAAAGACATGAGTGGAAGTATAAGTGTTAATCAGGCAGGAAGAGAGGTAGTTCTTGTCTTGAATGTAGGATGAATGATGAATAAAGTGGTATGTTCTTCCATATTTAGTTTGTTGACCATGTGGCTTTATGATAATCTTTAGCTTATTCAATTTGCAGGTTATCCTTTACAAGCTTTCTAACGAGTCAGTGCCATCAGACAGCAACAACTCACCAACATTGATGAAGAGATGGATCTATGTTGATTATGTGAGAGCTCATACGCATGATGTCAGGGCTTTGACTGTGGCAATTCCAATAAGTCGAGAAGGTCTGATCAAGAATTTTGCCTTTTCTACTTTAAAGTCCTATGCTATTTTTGCTGAGACAATTGTATATACTATACCCAATGATACATGTAAGTATCTGATGTTTAGGTGCAAACATCTACTGCTTCTGATCCTCAGTTCTGTCATTGTGATTGACAGATCCATTGCCAGATGAGAAAATTAAAAGAATTCGTCGAGAAGAAAAGCCAGTTGAGTTTAGTTACCATAATTGGGCCCATTTGGGGGTTCCCATGCTTATCTCAGCTGGTGATGACACAAAACTCTTTGCCTACTCTGTGAAGGAGTTCACTAAGTTCTCTCCTCATGACATTTGTCCTGCGCCTCAAAGATTACCAATTCAACTAGTGCTCAATACTGCCTACAACCAGTCGTCAATACTTTTGGTCCAGGCTTCACACTGTTTAGATATTTTCTCTATACGACTCAAAAATGGTTTGTGTCCTGATGGTAGCCATCGTACAGCTAAGGGGCTTGCAACGACTGATCTGATTGCCCGAGTTAAGAGTAAGGCATCTCGGAAGATAATTTGCAGCGCCATTGCTAATTCTGGGGTGGTTTTTGCTTACTCTGATCATGTAAAACCTAGTCTCTTTGAATTGAAGAGGTGTGAAGTCAGGAAAAGTACTTGGGGTGTTAGTAAAAAGCAACTTCCCCAGAAACTTCCATTTGCTCATTCTATGATTTTCACCTTTGATTCGTCTCGGCTCATAATTGCTGGACATGATAGAAGGATATATGTAAGCCAGCGATATACTTTGTCTTAAGCTTGAAATTGTGTGTTTTATGTGGTTCTGATTGTAGTTTTATGTTAATTATTGTTACCTGACCATAGGACCATCATTTCAATGGTGTTTTTGAGTGGTATGAGATGAGGTTTCACTTGAATGTGTTTCTGATTGTTTTTGCTTGTCAAAGTCTGCATCTTAATAAAATAGTCGAATATCAAGTGTGCAATGTAATTGTTACTAAAACTTTGAGCTTGGCTTTGAAGCCAAAACAAGGTTTGTCTGATTAGTTTTGTTAATAGCAGCAAAACTCTGCCAGTGGCATTATAATATGAAAGGGTTATTTGTAAATCATGAGTTTGGGAGTACTTATAATCATTTTGACCTTTGAGTTGTGCTGATTGACCTTTGTTGTCTTTCAAATGCTGTAGGTACTGGATGTGGACAGTTCAGAACCAGTGCATACGTTTACACCATGCCGTGAGTTGGGTGATGAAGAATTACCACCTAAGGAGCCTCCCATAACAAGAATGTTTACCAGTTCTGATGGACAGTGGTTGGCAGCTGTGAACTGCTTTGGAGATATATATGTATTCAATTTGGAGATATTAAGGTGGCTGGCTGTGCTTTTTGCCAAGCATCTATTTTAGTTTACTTTACCTCCAATTTTTTTTTTCCCATCTGGGATTTTTGTGGGAGGAAGGCCTTGGATTGGATGTCGATGATTCATATCATGCAGTTATAATTGAAAAGATGATTTTTTTTTTTGTATAACAGGCAGCATTGGTTCATTTCAAGATTAGATGGTGCCTCTGTTACTGCAGGTGGATTTCCTCCCCAAAACAACAATATACTTATGGTTACAACTTCCTCAAATCAAGTATATGCATTTGATGTGGAGGCCAAACAGTTGGGAGAATGGTCAATGCGGCACACATTTGTTCTCCCTCGGAGATATCAGGAATTTCCTGGTGAAGTTATTGGGCTCTCATTTTCTCCATCCTCGAGTTCATCTTCAGTAGTTGTTTACAGCCCCAGGTATTCCTTTTTTTTTTCTTTTTGCTTGTAAGTGGTATTATTGTGTTTTGGTGGGAATAAGTGGATTATTTTTCAATATGGAATACCATGCTAAAAGAATGTGATGAAAAAATAGATATAATTATTTTTTTAAATGTCTGTGGTGGTATTTAATTCTGCAATGTATACATTGAAGATTTTAGGGCTCATTAATTTTGTTGTCTTAGCTCTGGTATTTAGTGTGAAACTCATAACAGAAATAAACATAGAAATTCAGAAATTGGATAAGAAATGGTGGTTGGAGTCACCACTCTTGCTAAACAGCCCTCTTGCTTTAGTTTAAATTTCATGTTCAATAGCTATACTCGTTTTGTATGTCTGATGTCTAAACTTTTGCCTACTTTCAGGGCGATGTGCCTGATTGACTTTGGGTTGCCGGTGGAGCAAGATGATGATGTTCAAGATTCAATGGCCAGGAGTTTACAGAATTCTCTTGGTAAGGGAAAACCTAAGAGGAGAAGGAATTTTGAATTTTTTCCATTTGACCATCCTGTTTTATTTTCGGCACATCTTTCGAAAAATTCCTTCTTGTTAATAGATAAGCCGTGGTTGGAAGTAGTTAAAGGTTTAGAAGCCCCACCTGTTCACAGACACATTTATGGATCATAATTTGTCATCGAAAAGGTGTTCTCAGCTTTAGAGGGATACGGCGTAAGGATAAAAATCCAGTTTATCATGTTTTCCTTTTTTTGGTTTCTCCCGTGGCTGGGTCCTAAAAGCATGTATTGTATTCTCACAAATTTTGTTCTATTAGTAATAGCTTTCATCCATAATTCTTTTACCCGTGAATTTTTAACCTTTCTATGTGCATATGTTTTTTTTTTAATTAAAATTAGGTTTCTATCTCTTGGGTTGACAAAAGTGGTTGTAATTTTTTGAGGAAGGAGATGATTGATGATAATGAGGTATATTAATATTCTTGGGTTTCTATTTACTATCTGAGAGGAGCTTTTTTTGATAAACACGGGGTACAGAGACCGTTCCCATATTTCAGTTACAGGTATTCAATTATTCATCTTCCTGACTACATTATTGACGTAACCTCACGTGTGAAGTACAGGCCACGGAATGTATGTTAATCTTCTAACAAGCTTTTAAGCGGACTTTTTAAATACACTTGTTCGGGTATTTTAGAGTTATAACATCTCATAAACAGTGTGATATACAATTTATGGATCTTATTGTCACATTATCATTAAAAAAAGTAATGCATGATATTATAATAACAGAAGAAAATAATTTCTTCTCTAAAAATTAAGATGATGCAATCATATTCTTTACATTTAAGATTAAACAAGTAAAATATCTCGTTATCTTAATATTATATAATTATAAACATACGTAAATAAAAGTATTTTTATAAAGTTTGTCAAAAGAGATGAAATATTTTTATTGACTATGAGATGCACAATTTTGTGAAAAGATTTACCATACACTCCTGACTGAACATCAATCTTTTCTCATTTTTATACCTAATATGTGCACCGTACAGTATGTCTTTCATAAATACGCCACCCCCGCAAGCTACTTGCATCCAACGAAAACTAACGCAGTTACTCAGGTGCTTGGCTGCCACAATGGCGGGGCACGAACGACTTCGTGTCGGATCATAGAGTGATCAATCCAAATCTTGTGCATCAGTTTTCCAACCTTAGCACTGATAACTTACACAATCAGATTTTGTTTTATATTTTGTATGTGAACTATAACATTATTATAACTTGTATGTCTATGTGGGAGGAAGTATGTCCAAAGTAAAATTTTATATAATAATAATAATAATAATAAAAAAAAAAAAACGTTGTATCAAGTCATTATTCACTTATTATTATCTACAACTATTAACATTGTTAGCAATCACAGAAGATTATTTATCACACTATACAACTTATTATCGACTTTCCACCAATGTCATTTTTATTACCATTCAACATTACTTTCATGGTGTTAATTGTGAATTTTGGTTAAACCTAAATTCGGCTAACGGAAGGGATTTTTTTGGGAATCACATTGATTCTCAATTGTTGAGGCGATAGAAAAATGTAGTATAGCTAGAGGAAGGAGGAGAAGAAAGAAAAACATAAAGATTTAACGTGGTTCGATCAAATCAGGACGGCACCGGACTCTACTTTCACGAAGGTATTTTTTATTCCATTGAAAGAGCTTCTACAGAGTTTTGACTATGGTTTCTAGCAGAGTTTCTGCTAGTATCCTCTCATCTCCCTTTTAATGGTTCTAGCCCCCCATTTATAGAAACATAGATGGATACAATTGGAACTAAATAAATTATACGTCTGTTATATCAAATATTAAATGTACAAGACTGCTTAGGGCACTATAGATTGGCTTCTGTAGGTTGCTTTTTACGTGTGGAGCCCGACGGCCATATTTTGCAAAATGGTGGTGCAAGTAGTCTATCGGGCATACGTTCGATCTCAGCGAGTTTCTGACTGGGTAAGACTTCGTCTTAACAAGCTCGAGCTTGTACGCTGGGGCTGTTACTGGTTCGCAACCTCGAGCTTGTTTAACCAATGAGCTAGAGTCTTTAGCGAGCTAGGGTCCTTTGCGCAGTGACCTCGCGGTCTGATGAACTCATCCCTTTATCGAACTCAGCTCTTTTTGGGCTTTTGCCAATCCACTTCGCATTGTCAGATTCTACTGATGACACTAGCCCCCCAACTCTTAGTTCACTTTGCGAATTAGGAGTTAGACTTCTGCTGGTAAAAGCTCATGCTGCTACGATACATCGTAACTCTGACCTTTATTTCGTGCACTTGCTTCCCTTTACGAGGTGTGACTTTGCAAACTAGAGCCTTGCAAAACTCAGAAAGGCCGCATGGATAAGTTTCTGTTGTTAGACCCTTATTTGACTCATTTCAAATCCAAAGCTGGAGGATATTTTTAATCTCGGCCATGGACAACTGTATAGTCAAAGTCTTTCAGGTCAACCTACCGTTTCATTTTTTCAGACAAAACGCGTCTTGCGGCTATTAGTGTGCTAGCCTTATTTTCTTTAAAGTCATTAAATGAGAGTGGTTAGGGGATTCCTTCCGGATTCTTCAACTAGATCAGGATAAGTCTATTTAAAGCACAGGGAGTCCTCTTCTTCCTTCAGAGAGTGACCAAATGGAAGTTTTAGATAAACTTCCTGATTTCTTGATATTCTGCCTTCCAAGTGAGGCATGTATGGTCTGTTGCATAAGAAGCTTTAAAGTCAATACTTCTCCAGTAATGTGGAGGGATCTCATATGGATCTCGGATTATGTCCTCATAGTTGTGAGGTTTCTCTTTTTCAGCTGCTCCGGTGAGCTTTTCCGGACTTCCCAATTTCGAGAGTGAAACTAAGGAGGAGCTTGTTGTTGAGGAAAGGGGCTGAAAGAAGAAAATTAGGGACTTAAGCAAGTTTGTGAGTTTCCATCCGGCAAAGGTTTGTCTCTCGGTGGTTAGCCTTTTGATTGGTGGGAGCTTTCCCTTTGTGCGCCAATCCTTCTTCCAGAAGAATTGGCTATAGCTCTCTCTAACTTGTATTTGACTCTTTCTAATGTTGATGTACCTTGTTGAGACTTTTTAATGAATAAAATTTTCATTTTTTCTCTTCAAGTATTTGGCTGTTTATCCTGCAATTTTCAGATAATAAATGTTAATTCTACACATAAGAATACTTGAACAGCCAATTGGCAATGCTTTTTAATTGAAAGATAAACTTGGGCTAAATATATTGAAAGTAAGCAATATATGGGTAGGCCACATAGCTCTAAAACTTATGGTCGCATGAGAGCTGCGAAATTTTGATCACATGAGAGCTACGAAATTTAGGTCGCATGAGAGCTGTGAAATTTAGGTTGCATGTATACGGTGGTTAGGAAAGTTGCTTGTATGCATGGTAAGATCGTTGTGTGCATACGGTGGCTAAGAAAGTGGCTCACATGCACAAGCTTTAAATTACACACATGCAGTGGCTAAGAAAGTTGTTCACATGTATGGTAAGGTTGCAGTGCACGGTGGCTAAGAAAGTGGCTCGTACGTGCGGTAAGGTCACTGCGTGCACACGGTGGCTAAGAAAGTGACTCATATGCGCGAGCTAAAGATCACATGCACACGATAGCTAAGAAAGTGGTTCGTATACATGGTAAGATCGCTGCACGCATGCGGTGGCTAAGAAAGTTGCTCGCATGTATAAGCTTTAAATTGAACACATGTGGTGGCTAAAAAAGTTGCTCGCATATATGGTAAGATCACAACTTACAGTGGCTAAGAAAGTAACTCGTACGTGCGGTAAGGTCATTGGGCGCACACGGTGGCTAAGAAAGTGGCTCATATGAACAAGTTAAAGATCACATGCACACAGTGTCTAAGAAAGTTGCTCATATGCATGGTAAGATCACTGCATGCATGCGATGACTAAGAAAGTTGCTCGCATGCACGAGCTTAAGGTCGTATGAGAGCTACAAAAACTAGGTCGCATAAAAGCTACGAAATTTAGGTCGCACAAAAGTTGTGAAAACTTAATCTCATGAATGCAATACCGGGAAGTAGACCATGACAGTGCAATGCCTTGCTGGTCGCATTAGTGTGATGCTCAATCATAACTTGAGACTCAGTTTGCAAAGTGCGCACTTCTCAAAATCTCAAGACCAAGTCAAACATTTTCCAAAATTTTTAGAAGAATGTACATGAACCGACCTACACGAAATTTGGGCCACTTTCACATATCATATTACAAGTTCAATATATGGTTCTCACTACAGTCGGCTGCTCCTGCTCAAGGTTCCGCTGAGGCTGGGGATGCTATTGTGTTGCAGGTTGCAATACGTACTCCCTCAAGCACTATCTCTTAATTAGATCCTCAATGTCATCTCTGAAAGCTCGGCAATACGAAGTGTTATGCCCCACTTCATTATCATATGCACAAAACTTGTTTGTGTTTCTGCCTGCATGATGTGCCTGCAAGGGAGTGGGAGTTTCAAAGTCTTTTCTACTCCTTTTTGCTGTATAAATCCGATCAGGGGTGTCGGATAAAATGTTGTAGTGCTCATGGTGAACCAATTGCTAAGGTCGCTTGACCTTGGCCTTCTTTGCGAGCTGGGGGTTGGAGCCACTCTTTATGTTCTCATGACTATTCTTCTTCTTACTTTGGCTTGGGCCATCCAATTTGGGTTTCTTTGTACCAAATGTCTCCTCTCATCTGATTTACTGGGTAGCTCAATTGTAGAATTCTCCCAGGTCTACTATTGGGGATTTGTATATACTTTTATATAACTTGCCATCTTTGTGAAGCCCAATAGATATTGCCATTAAAATTCTCTTATCGGACGGGCTCTCCACATTGTCGATCTCATGTCTAAACCGAGCAATGTAGTCTTTCAAAGACTCATGCTTATGCCGAAAGATTGTGGTGAGATGGCAAGGGGCACGAGCTGCCTTTTCAATGCCCTATAATGGTTGAGAAATTTTTGTTGACATTCCTCCCAGGTGTTGATATTACGGGCCGAGAGGTTCTTGAACCAAGCTTGGGGGCATCTCCCAATGTGATAGGAAAGACACGGTGCTTGATCAGAGGATTACTTGTCTGAAGATCCATCTGATCGTTGAACATGCCCAAATGATTACACGGGTCACTATCTCCATTGTACAGTGGGAATGTAGGAATTTTGAGCTTCTGGGGGAGGGATTCCATTTTGATCTTCCTAGAGAAGGGAGTTCGTTCCTTGGCATGACTCCAATCACCTTGAGCTCGAGGGTGTGCCTCTAGGTACTTCACTCTTTGGAACAGTTCTTCCACCATCAATGGCAATACTTTAGATTTCTATCTGGAAGCCTAGAGGCTTTTCGCATCCTCTTCGTCGTGTGGGTGACAACTTGAAACGTGCTCGCGACTAGTTCTATTCAAAGTTTCATCTCGCTGTTACTGGGAGACATTTCTGGGTACGATAACTTCGGCATGTCTTTGTGCACCTTGAGTCTATGCTTGGGCTAGCATTTGGAATGCCTCAGCTATCTTCCTTATCGAACCCTCAAATGCTTCCTGACACTGGCGCCATGCTTAGGTTTCATTGGTCTCAAGGACAATAACAGCGGGTTGGCAGTGCACTGGGAAGGCTATACTGTTGGCAATTCTGCTGGTAGAAGTGCTTTTAGTATAACCTTTAAGCTAGTTAACGATAGTAGTCAACTTCTTGACGGCCTTTCCTCTTGCCATTTCAGTTGAACAAAATCAATCAGAGAAACAAAAAAACAACCAAAGAACAGAAGGGTCCCACCAGGTGTGCCAAAATATTGACAGTGGATTTTGGTTAAACCTGAATTCAGCCAATGGAAGGGGTTCTTTCAGGATCCAAGTTGTTTCCCTATTGTTGAGGCGATAGAAAGATGCTGTATAGCTAGAGGAAGGAGGAAAAGAAAGAAACGCACAAAGGTTTAACGTGGTTCAGGCAAAATCAGAGCGCACCAGACCTTATATCTATGGAGATATTTTTTATTATATTGAAAGCATTTTTATAGATTTTTGGGTATGGTTTTCGGCAGAGTTTATGCTAGTATCCTCTCCTCTCCCTTTTAATGGATCTACTCCCCATTTATAGAAGCATGAAGGAATACGAATGGAACTAAATAAACTATACATCTATTACATTAAATATTAAATGTACAAGACTACCTAGGGTACTATAGACTGGCTTTTGTACGTTGCTTTTTGTGTGTGGGCCCGACAGCCATATTTTGCATAATGGTGGTGCAAGTAATCTACCAGCCTTACGTTCGATCCCAACGAACTTCTGGTTGGGTAAGACTTCATCTTAACAAGCTCAAGTTTGTATGTTGGGGCTACTACTGGTTCACGACCTCGAGCTCGTTTATCCAGCGAGCTCAAGTTCTTTACATAGCAACCTTGCGGTCTGGCAAACTCATCCCTTTATCGGATTTGACTCCTTCTGAGCTTTTGCTAGCCCACTTCACAGTGTCAGATTCTACTGATAACACATGACTATAACACATTATGGATTTTCCTCCGTCATCACTTGTCTCCATTCTATCTGTTGTAGTCATCCATTATATATATTTTCATTGTTGTTATCATTATATACTATCATTTTCTCATATTTGCAAGTATTACATTATTCATCATTATTTTTCCTTTTTAATCATTTTCTGTCAACACTTTCCTCCGCCATTGTCACAATATTATATGAATTATTTTATCTAAAATAATATTTACTCGCCATTGTTTTTCCTTCATCGTTACAACTACGCCTCACTAACATCATAGTAATATAAGAACTATCTTATCTAAAATAATATTTTTATTATAGAATTAAGCATGGTAGCATAGTAATAAGAAGAGGTTATCAGAGAATATATAAAGAGAGAAAAATGAATCATATATTATTTAATGGATTTATAATAAGATGAACCATTTAATAGATTCATGATAAAATAAATTATCTATTATTCAATGAATTTATAATAGGGTGAATTATTCAATGGATTCATGATAAGGTAAATTATTCATTATTCAATAGATTTATAACACTTTTAATATTATGTATTATTTTTTATTGTGTAATAATAAATATATAATAACCTTATGCAATTATATATGTGATACACATGCCAAACATTATATAGCATAAGAGTTTACAATATGTATATCCTATCTTATGTTATCCAATAATTCTTATCCTATTAACATTTATTTTATACTGTGTTATATCTTAATATTTTCATAGTCTTGAATATTCTAATAATGATTTATTGGCTTTTATTTTTTTTAAGTATTTATTTAAAATAGTTTTACGTAAGTTATGAAAACTCCCAAGTAACTTTATAGAACATGGTTTTTATAAACTATTCAATAAATCTTATGTTTTTTTTTTTAAAAGGTTACCACAAAAGGTTAAAATTGAAAATTTTATATTTCATTTCTAATTGGATATTTCTTCTCATTTTTTTTTTTTAGATTTTGTCATCAATCAACACTGTGATTTAACGATTATTGATGTAAAATTTTCTTACTATTTCTATGTGTATTTAAATAGTAAATAACTTTAAAAAATTATAATATTTTATAAAATTATTTTATTGAAAAAAAAGGTTATTGAGTAAAATTACATGAAATATGATAGAGTGAAACTAAACTATTCTACAAATCTTATATTGAAAAAAAAAAGGTTAAAAAAAAAGGTTATTGCAAAAGGTCAAATTGGTTTAAGCTCAAGTTATTTTACGAGACTTGCAGATAAAAGTAATATTGTTGAATAAAATAACATAGAAAAACACTTTTAAATTATTCATTAAAAAACGAAAGACTTATTTTAAAACTCTTATTTAGTCACTTATTGTATAAACTCTTATTTTTACAATCAAAATTTCCTGGTGTTATATGGTGGTACAGCTATGGCTAAACGTGAATTTGCATCTATCTAGATAATATGGGTGGCATGATTTCATTGCAAGAGTTTCTTGAATGGATAATGTTTATTTGGTATTTGAATAATTTATGTTTACCCTTATACGTGGATGAAGAAATTAGGAATGACTAGAAGAGATTGTCCTTGTGCTTATACATAAGTTGTTTTTCCCTTGCAGATGCATGCCCTTGTGTTATAGGCCGGTAACTCTCTAATCAAAAAAATCGTGTAGTGCATGATATTTATTCTTGGCCAATATATTAGTCTTCTAATAAATTTGAATTATACTTAGATAAATATTCGGGACATTAAGGATTTTGTCGTCTATTCAATCAAAATCTCATATGTAACATGTTCACAAGCCAACATGAGTATGTAGTCAAATTATTAATGCATATCGAATCTCAAAGAATATGCTATATAAGAAGTCTTTAACGCACATCGATAAGAGACTTTTTTTTATATATAAATAAGGAGATAAACAATTCCATTTTATTAATATGTTTCATTACATAGTTTTAAATGTGTAGGGGAAGTATTTTTAAGTTCCACCCTTTGATCCCTAATTCGAGTCACAATACTCACTTGATCACCGAATGCAACCCCCTTAAAATACATTCTAAGCAAAAGCCCTATAGACAAAAGTAGAAATACTTTTTTCCAATTAATATAAGAGCTTTTCTCCTAACTTCTAAGTGTTTTAATATGCAATCTCATATGAACGCGAAGATAAAAATGTAATTATCATAACCACATACTTTTTTAGTTATACTGGACAAACGATTTATGCTAAAAAATACAAATACCCCTAAAATGGAAAAAATTCAAAAAAATAATCTACAAGTGCATTTGCTCCTAAATTTGCACCATAAGACCTCCTTTCATACTTAATTTTTATGCTAAGTTTTATTCAAAACTAAATATGTTTACTTGTCAAATTGGTTCACAAGGCACTTGTAACATCTTGGCTAAGTCTCAGGATATATTATAAAACACATTTTTTTTTTACTTCAAAAAGATTTTGTTGGATCTCCAAGTGAAACAAAACCCAATAATTGTACCAGTGTTATGTATGGATCACATTGTATAGAGGGGGTGGTGGGGTTGCTCCTTTTGACTGAAAATGAAGCTTGGCAGTGGGTTTCCTTTGGATATGTTGTCTGTTTTGGGTCTTATGCTGCTTACACTTTACCATATTTACCCACCCCAACTTCTTGTGAGCTAGCCTGTCACTAGCTCAACTTATCCCTTTGCCTTCCATATGCTTCAACTTCACCATGCTTCCCAATATCTCACTTCTGATTCTTTTCTTTTTCACAGAATGAAAAATGCTTACACCTTGCCATAGATTCTACAGGACACATTAAATCTATACAGCTTTCAGTCTGAATCCTCTTTGCATTAAACTTAACAACGGAGCATAGTGAGCCCAACAATAAAACAAGATACATAATTGTTTTAGGTTTTAGATCCTTCAAATACTGACAAAGAATCAAACACAAGATTTTATGCGGAATTGGTTTCCTTGGTCGGGATCACATATATGGAACCCTGCTTTTACAACTTGGTAATCCTTGGACAATGGTTATTGAGAAGAGCATAACCTTCTCTGCTGTGAACTACTTGTTTTCTGCAACATTAATTTTAATCCAACAATCTCAATGCTAGTGTTCTCAAGACTTTCAAAAGGATAATGCATTTGTGAATCAGAGTGTTGATGGTAACTGGACAGTGAGGAAGACCCACAGGTCCCATAGAACTGTGGGTGATGACAAGAAGGAAATTGAAAACAGAAACTTTATTCAGTTTCATACATTCTCTCAGGTGGTTTCCAACTGCATTGGCAGTAGAACTGAAGCGGATTAAAAAGGGAATAAAATTACACCAAGAGTTTTTCTTTTGGAGGGAAAAATAAAAAGGAAATGAGAAAGGCAATGAAGGAGTTTGCCATGACATTGAATGGCTTCTTCTTTGATATTCTCTCAAGTCTCTCCTTCAACAGCAATGCAGCAGCAGAGATAGGTATTGAAAAATCTGTCATTTCCTGTCTTCTTCACGGAAACCCCCTAAATAGAAAATGGACACGACCACCTTGACAAATGAGCACTAGCTAGCTTATATCCTAAAATCTTCAGAGAGGATTAAATAAACAGACAATATAAATATGCGCAATAGTGATTCACCTGACTGTTGTGAGGCTTGTTTTCCAGCAAGAGACCGTTCAAAGAAATTGAAGTGCCTCTGGAATTTAGGCTTCTCCTGCATCGACCAACAAATTTGCCTCAACTTATTAAGATGTGATAGTGGTAGTAAGTGAGGAAAAATTAATACTAGAATTGAAGATTGTACCTTTATTCTCGATGCAGAGAAGCCATGAGAAAAATCCAATGCATCCTCTACTGCTCCAATGTGTGAGGAAGTTGCTTTCTTCTGTTGAATTATAAATACTCCATTAATCTATAATGAAAAATTATGCCAATGAATGATGCTAGTATTATTATGACTTGCCTTGGGAAAGCTAAGAACAGGGGAACTGGCAGTGTCATCAAGATGCGAACGCTGTTGCTTCTTGGCATAGTCTTTGAGCTTATTCTTCTTGGACTCTTCAGTAGAATCAACACAAGGATACCAATCTTCATAAAGGCATTCATCATTATCATTGTCATAATGTGGAGGTCCAGAAGATGCATCAGACACCATGGATAAATCTTCTTTCTCCTCATCTTCCAATCTAGATCCTTTTCCTCCATAACCTGCAAATTCCCCATTTCTCTGGAAATAATTTTCCGAAAGAGAGGATTGGTCCAAGTAACGAGTCCAACCTGATTCACCACCACTATTGTATTGTGAAGCTGATATATCCATTAGACCTTTCTTTCTTCAAGCAAGCACAAAATGGGTTTTTCTCATACAAAATACAAAGCAAAAGATCTCAATGCTAGAGCTGTTTCTCTCTCTTTCTTTCTCAATCTCCCCAGTGTGTGCTTGCTATATGTTGCTCGTCAGTTTAAGTAGAGAAGAAGGAAGAGTGAAACACGGAGAAAAAAAAATAATTTATTGCAAACAAAAAGAGGAAGAAAGAGATAGAAAAGAACAAACGAATCACACTATAATCCTAAACTAAGCCTGTCCGTTTGCTCTATCCTTTCACCGTCTTATTGCCAATGAATCAACATTGCCAGTTGGCTTTGTGTGCGTGTGTGCATGATAGTGTCTGTTTGCTCTGTGAGAGGTAGAGATTAGAGATAGAGGAGATGTGATAAACTGAGCAGAAATGCTACTTGCACGATTATTTTCTTACAATTTTTTTACATTTTATATATAAACACAATTTTATTAAAATTGAGTTGATTTGTTTTAAATTATTGAGATTGATTTTAAATAGATTATATTATTTGTGTAAAGTATAAAAAAATAACAAAAGAAAGTAGATAGTGTGTTACAAGGTTTTCAGTCTCTCGACAATTATAGCATTACCCAGCTACCATAGAACGATAGTGCTGTCCTTTCAAGCAAAAAGGTTGTGTGTAATTTGCTGAAATCACCACTAAAGATACTTTAATGATTAGCTTTTTGTTTCTATTAGTGGTTAGAGTCTACAATTTCACTGCATCACAAAAACAGCTTGCACCCTTTCCAATAGTCTTGGTTATCTTCTCCTTCTGAAAACTATAATGTATATGCAACAACCAACAAAAGAACTTTCTTCAGCTGAGAAGTGAGTTTTATATTTAAGCTTTTGCTAAACAAGTATGCCACATTGCTTACCACTCCAAAAAGCTCTGTTCTACTCTTGGTTATCCTATCTTGTCAAATTTAAGGGTTATTTTAATTTCTGTATTTTTTTTCCCTAGTATTTTTGTCGTTAAAACTGCAAAACCAGATATGCAATTAGAAGATTAACACTATCAATGGAGTTAAACAGACCTTTTTTTCATAAAGTAAGACTTTATAGTGTAGTATTATACGATATTTGATATGAAATACAAGATTGTATAATACTAATACATCAGATCAAAGAACACAAGGCCCAAATTGAAAGGAGAAAAGGAACAACTCAAGGTGAGAGGACATGGTACAATAAGATACACCATGAACATGCAACTGACTGGAGTGCAATCAGATCTACCACATATGTGCAATTTGCTCTCCGTGACAAAACTGCACCTCCCTCAAAAGGTAGAAAATCCATATAGTACTTCCAACGCATCTCGGACCCACTAAAATAGCTTAGCTCTTTCTATATCTGTGCCTTTGTACTGGGAAACAATGCCACATTATGAAGCTGGGCTTCAGTAAATATATGCTTGCCATCTGATATGATGTGTGCATATACATATCTAGCTTATGCATATTTTGCACAAGAGTAAAAAAATAAATAAATAAATAAATAAAAAGAAAAAAATCCAATTAGTCGGTTGAGATGAAAAACAAGGTAAAAAAATTAAAAAAATCTCTTCCATGAATTTTTTTTCTTCTTCTAATTCACTAACACTATCTGATGCCAAGAAGGCAGTGAATCCCTAATTCATTTATATTTTTGTAATTAAATTTGGTTTAGAGTCAAATGACAATGAAATGTGACTTTATGTAAAGATGATCGACCATTATATGATTTTTGTCTCACTTGAAATGGTCCCGGTTAGCCATGAATTTCATTTCCACATGTTCTTTTAATTGCTGGTGTCCTTTTACTACTTTATAATATTTACTAGTCTGTTAAGCACTGAGATTATCTATCTTTATCACATCTATTGTACTATGCCTTGCAGCTACCATTTATTCTAGAATTTGAAATTTGATGCTTTTAGAATCTCAACAAGAGAATCTATCTCACTCAAATTTTATGCTTCCCTCCAACCCTCTTTATTTTTCCTTTTTTTTTTTTCTTGTAACTATCTTCTGATATTATAATTGGTTGCTATTGCATTTTTTGTAGTCTGTTAATGAGAAAAAAAAGGGGGAACAATGTAGAAAATATTGATCTTTAAAATACTTTAAAAAAGGCTTTATGTTTAATCAGGTAATTTGGCATAAGTACGGATAAGAAGAATGAAGACACGTAATGCTGTACAAGTTGGTGAACAGTTGCAATCATGGGTTATGACTTTGGCAAACAAAAATGAAAAGAAAATGGCATGAGAAAGGGAGAGTGTCTTCAAGAGGTTTTTGAGCATGGGCCCTTGCTGCAACACGAGCTCTGCTACTATGGCCCCATTTTGATGCCAAGGTCAAACATTGCCCATTGTTAACTGTGCCAAACCACCGACTCTTGAAATTCAAACTCGTGTCTACCCTTTTCAACCTTTTAACTTTCTTTCTCTTTCACATAGTCCATATCAATCTGATTAACGTCAAATCTCCGCTTTCAATTTATACAGGAAAAGTGTCAGATCGTACGAAGTCATAAAAATGGATGGCTCATGGTCTCAATTATTAAATGATTAGCCAGAAAAGCCCATGTCAACGTGATTCAGACTAGTACGTAAATTAAGTTTCTCGATCGGATTTTGAAGAGGAAACGTCTATGTTACACGATGGGGGAGTAAACGTAGAATTTGTTGAAGATGAACTTCAAGAAGCTTCACTAGCTCTTGTTCTGATTTCATGTGCTGGAGAGAATAAGCAAATTCTTTTGAGTGACGGTAAGTAATGTCACCCTATACTATTCAACCTCTATTTTAAAAAAAAAAGTTATGCAAAATGAAACAACTTAATTTATAACATGACAGGTTTTTTAATGTTTAAGAGTCGTACCACATTTACTGTAGTTTTGGTTGTGTTTTTTTCACTTACTGAAAGGAAACACTTCCCTTGTGTTAGAATAGAAAATAGAGCTCAGGAGGAACCCAAATAATAGCCTGTCACAGGCAGCAAGGTTTTTTTTTGTTGTTTTTGGTCTTACCACTTCGCTGAATATGGTTATGATACTACCACAAGCATAAGCAAGAGAACAAAGAATACGAGCAGATTCTGACTGAGAAAGGAAAGTGGCGACTGACCTTGTTTTGTGGATGATTTATATTTAAATGCTATTTTGTAGCCCCCATTCCAACTATACCTTCAGACTCACTGGTCAGCGAGCAAGACAATTGACATAAGCCCCCCATGTGATCAGCCTATCTGCCGATCTGATTTGCTGACGAGCCTTATTAATCTTAAGCCCCTGCTGGACACTAAATATATCTAAAAACTATCATCATCAACATTGCTCTAATTTTAAGATAGATAAAATTTGTTTTTTATTTATCGTTCCTAAGATGCCATGTCACCATCGAGCTTTGAAGCTCTTGCATTTCAGGTGCCTCAAGGCAAGCAGGGGGACAAATTTCTACTTCCAACTGTGAATGGCACATCAAATTGCAAATAGTTTTTCATTAAGCTCACTAATACAACAATGATTCCAAGTTGAGATTCTTGTGACATGAACTTCAAATATAGATATACAGCGTGACAAATGAATAACAAAATTTGAAGAGATTTTTAGTGATGCTACTCATACAATGAAACTCACAATAACATTATTCTACAATTGAGAAGTGGAGTCCATCCCATCTTGTAGATTAAGGTCACTACGAGCTAGTCACATAATGTATGGGCAAGTAGCTTTTGATCACCAACAATGCTCCATATATAGAAAGAGAAGAACCTAGAGAAGACCCACTATGAACCTAACAACCTTGCGAATCTCTCCATCTGAGGTAGATCAACCCATCACGATAGTGTGTATAAGCTCCTGCCACGACCAAGACATGGAAAAGCTGGTGACTGTGGCCAGCAATATCAAACTTGCCAGGCATCCACCTCTCTGGTATCCTTGTAGCATAAATTAGTGCTCCCAATCCATAAAAACCTCCCATTAGTATCTCATAACCAGTAGTTTGCAATGCCTCCGGCTGATGCCCGTGCAATATCAGCTTATGTATGACAGGTGCCACACCTGACATCCCCATTGCAAAGTAGAGCGAAGCGCGGTACTTCCGAAACTCGGGCCGCTGAAAAAACGGGAGCAGAGAGAAGGCAATTGCAGCAATCCCTGCTAACGTTATGATGCCCAAGTAGAGGAAGCAGAAAAAGGGGTTGCACATGAAGGAGTAGTAGACAGGAGGATAAAACGATGTTGCAATTAGAGCAGCTATGCCAGCATAGTCAATTCTCAGCATGATGTAGGAAAGTCGTTGTGAGTGGCAAGCAAGGAGATGGCATGTGCTGCTGGCTAGCAAGCAGAACATGGCCCCTCCTAAGAAGGCATAAAAAGGCCACCTTGTGATCGGGTCCATCATCAAGGGAGCTACCAAATACACCAAGTCATCTTTTACACCATTCTGCAACAAAGTAACCATTTTTAGGTTGTCAAATTCTCCCGAAACGAAAAATGATACTTACACAATTCACTCCCTTACACCATGCACTCATGGCACAACACACCAATTTTGAACAGTTTGTGAGAGTTGTGAGGTAATGGATTATGTAAATAGTATACTCATATTCAACATTATAATGAGTTTGTTATCTTAACATACTGTTACAATCAGCATCGGACCTTTTTCATAATCACATCCACAAGAAAATTAACAAAATCTTTTCTTCTATCATCATGGAGTGCAACAGGAAATTACCAGCACATCATCTCCTGACTTATAAGCACGGGAAAACTGCTCAGGCAAGCAACTGGTGACAAATTCCATAACATTCCAACCTGATAGTGAGAAGTCCAAAGGATAGAAAGATGTCCTTAATTCATCTTTGAATTTAAGAAGATCAGGCATATTGGATACAGAAGGCAGGCAATTCAAGAGTTCTGAACGAATCTTTTGCAAATCAGCTCCTCTCATCATTTCCGGCAAATGCTGCTGAAGGGAATTGAAATCCACAACCATTGGAGCCCTCGCAGCTGTGTATATGGTG
Source organism: Saraca asoca (assembly GCA_026873985.1). Taxonomy (NCBI): domain Eukaryota; kingdom Viridiplantae; phylum Streptophyta; class Magnoliopsida; order Fabales; family Fabaceae; genus Saraca; species Saraca asoca. Next base: position 29,080 of record JANHAO010001289.1, read on the forward strand.
AGAAAGAGGAAAAGGAAGAATCCTATCAAATGCCTGAAACATTGTAATTAGTGTTTTTAAGTGCATAGATTAGAAATTCACTTTTATATTCTTTCCTAAAATGGAGTTACATAGTTACTTGAAGAAAAAGCACTTACGTCCATACATTAAGAGTTTCATTATGAATTGAGAATATGCTGAGGAAGATCTGCTTCAATGGCCATTCTGATCGGTAATAACCCACAATAAACTCATTGTCTCTTAAGTAACCAGGCAGAGAGTGGTACTCTACAAGTTGATATTTTAGTTTTTCCCATATTTTCATTCCCTTCCTTTCCTTTAAACAGAGTCTGCTTCCATCCTCGCAATCAAGCAAGTTATTAACCTTTTGAGATGAAGCAATCAAATTTTCATATGGACCTCCTATCATCTCTGCAATGTAGGAACAATAAATGACATGAATCCTTTTCAACAAGTCAAATTCGAGAAACCAGATTAGAATTTATTAAATCTGTAAGCCAATGTCATGGCCAACAGAAAAAAAAAAAAAAAAAAAAAGATTTGAAGCTGACGATCCAATGCTTATAATGGAAAGAGCTGTGAACTGCAATTGATGCATATACTACCATGCATAGTTTAAGTCAATTTTTAAGGGTTCAATCAATCATTCACCATCAAGTGAATCAAGTTACCAGACTGGAACTCAGATAACATTCCATATCAAAACCATACCACCTAGAGTGTCCAGAACTCGATCCTATCATGCTATTCAGGTTGGTTCCATAATCTGTTGAACTCCTCGAGCAAGAGTTTTCCAGAAGGTTCTACACAATTTCGGACAAGAAAAATACCATTTTCAAAATATTCCTTACAAACTCGAGGAGCGCTGTGCATTAATAAAAGCGCAAGTAACACTATTCTACACTGACAGTCTTCATCCTCACCAATATATATATATATATATATATATATAATATCCATGAAATTTGATGTTTATGTATCCAAGATTAATTTACGTAATTGTTGGTTCATTTTTATCGATCTTACGTGGTAGCTTGAAATTCTAGCTTCTACTATAACAAGCACTCGACTTAAGAGTTTTGCCTGTCTCATCTGGGTGGAATGGTAGCTTCTACTGTATCACAAATTCACGATTATCATCCCAAAAATAAAAATATAAGGCAACAAGCAATATTTCCAACACTCGATTTTTGGGCATGATGCAGCATTGCATAAAGTAAAAGTACACCCAGATGACACATTAAGGCAAAAGGTCTTAAAATCATGGTGCCCTACATATTTCATGTTTATAACTTAATGATTATAAGCATTGAAGCCCTTAACTCCAAATGTTCAAGGCTCAACCGTTGGCAACCCTTAAGATCTATTTTAATAACTACATAAAAGCAGAAAATTTTTTTTACCTGGGTTTATTTGAAAGCTCTGGATTTTCCTAGATTTTGGAATGGCTAGCTTTGATTGGTAGATAAGTACACCAAGAGATAATAAGGAAAGTAGAATGTTCGAAAACTCTGATATTAAGAGAAGGGGGAAGAAAATTAGTGGGAAATTTTCTGTCCCAAGGAGCTGACGAGTTGTTGGAGGAAGATGGCTTCATGTAGTGTGCTATAAACCAGCTGATTTTTAGCAAGACACAGCCGAAAACACAATTCGGACAACTATCTTAGGATAGGTTGGCCAATATGCACGACAGACAAGACAACGCAGCCTTGAAACAGAAACGTCGAAACAAGCGTATCGCCCATTATTATCACGCACGATCCCAGGTTTTGTCGCAGAAATGGTCAATCGTTTTTGTTTCTTCTTTCCATTTTATTTTTTCCTTTTACTTTTCCGGATTGTGGTCTGTCAGGCTCTCAGCCACGTGACAGGCTGCACTTAGTTTCTTTCTTTCTTTCTTTATTTATTTAAAATGAAAATCCCAATAATTTCATAGTTCTCATCTCAGTTTTAATTTGCGATTACAATTTTAATCGTGGATTGTCTTGTAATTATGAAAATCGTGAAAGCAAATTATTATAAGGTTAAATATAAGTTCTAATTTTTATTTATTTTTATTTAATTTATAATTTTATTTTATATACATTAAAAAATATGCAATTTTTGACAAAAAATTTATTAAAAATTATAAAAAATCTGCTAATTTTTTTATGAAAAATAATCATTAATAAAATCATCGTAAAAAAATTTATTGCTAACACATTTTGAGGGATATTTTTCATATAATTTTTTATCCATCAAAATAATTATCAATAAATTTGTCCAAAATTCTATCCGAGAATTCATCCAAAAAGATGTTGGAAATTTATTGGAAAAAATACAATTTTTTTAGATTTTAATGAATATAATTTTTTGAAATGTTGTTTTTAATTTTATTAAAATAATTTTAATTAGTAATATAATATTTTTATTTTTAATTTCTAAAAAATAATATTTAATTTATAATAAAAATAAAATATAACGCACGTGAATAGTTATGAATATATCAAATTAGTAAAATAATTTATATATTATACTATTCAAATAAATTATGTATAAAATATATTATTTAAATAAAAATATAAAAATATAACTACAACTTAAGATTAAAAAAGAATTTATCATTAATTTCTTAATCCTAGGTAGTATCTTGCTGATGTTGTTATTGCGGTCCAGTATTGGGCCATCTAGGATCTTCAGGGTGGTGGTGGTTAAATTGTCAATTGTAACGGTAGCTGTGGTGTTGACAAATCATGTAGACAGGAGGCGGCTGGTAGTATACAAAAGTTTGTAGTAGCCATATGAATGAAGAGGTGGAGAAGGAGACAGTGGATGCTAGCTCTATTGTTGCTACGAAGTTTGTTAAAGGTGCTTCGTCCAAGCAAAAGTAACTTAATCTATTGCTGCATCTCAGCAATAGTGCACATGAGTTGCTCTAACGTAGCATGTGACACCTTTTCGATGTAAAATGCAGCAACCAATGTAGCTATCTCCATGATGGTCTCAAACTCCAACCCATATGTCATCCCTTCTTGGTCCTACCCACCATCTTTATCCACAAATCACAATTAGATGGCCCTGCCACATTACTAGTCATGTCTCCAAAGCCTTCAAGACCTCTTTGCACATAAGTTTGTGCCAAGTTCTCTTTTTTCTTGTTGAAATTTTCTTGTAAATTAAAAAATTAATTATTTGATATTATAAATGTAATATTTTTATAAACAAACATCCAATGTATTAATAACAAAAATACAAGTTAAGAAAAGCTACTTACATAGGATTGTGTAGTTCGGTGTGGTAGAACAAGTTGTCTACAGACGGATCAACCCCATTCTTAACTATATGCATAACATGAAAATTTTCATACATAATATAGATTGTGATATAAACTAAACTGCAATAATGTAAATAATATAAATAACATTGAGTTAAAATAACGTTACTATGTGCAACTGATGCTTTGTTATGAGGATGCATCCACCTATGTGTAGGGAGAAATCCGATTTACCTATATCCAAGGCCTTGTTCCTCTTATTTTGTTTGAACTTGGACTTGAATTTAGGATCCTCCAAATACTTGAGAAGGCATTCTCACTCCTCATCCTAAATCTAGCTGGGTTAAATTGTAACACCTGAAAAATTTAGAAAATAAAAAGAAAAATTTAAAATAAAATTTAAAATTTAAAAGGACTTGAATGAAAGTAACGACAAGGACTAAAGTGAAAAGGCTTGAAATTGGGTGGGGCAACTTTTGGAATATCCCAAAGTCTATGGGCTAAAATAAAAAGTGGGCCAAAATTAGGCCCAAAATCGGCTAAGCCGGTGGCCGGTCACGGCCCCTTCCCCCTTTTTCTTGGCTTCTCCCGAACTTTCCAGCATTCTCGACCCCTCCCTCTCTTCTTCTTTCTTCTTCTCTCTTCCGGCTTCCCTCCCTTTCTTTGGATTCTTCTTCTTTCTATCTCCGGTGGTTCGACGGCCGATGAAGCTTCTCCGACGTTCTTCTCGGCCTTCCCTTCTTGCGTCGGCCTTCACCTCACGCCCATGGTCTCTTTGGGCTGAAGCTTCCTTTCTTGCGCCGGCGAGCTGTTCCTTCAGCTATGGTGGTTTTGGGTGGTTGGCCGATCCTTTCTTACTGATGGTGGTTCTTTCTCTTGTCCGGCGTGATTCTATGGCTGGACAACCCAATAGAAACCGAAACTCCTCTTCCTCCCCTGTTTCGGCTCCTGTTCGGCCAGCTTGAGTTTTGGGTTGCCGGCGGTGCTCCGGCCTGCGACAAGCTGAGGATAGCCTCTTCCGGACCTGATGACTATTCCTAAATCATTGGATTTATTTTCTAGTAACTCTACAGTTAATTTTTCAAGATATTATGTTAAAAGCTTTAAAACAGCATGCTATGTTCTACAGTCTCCACAGGCTCACCGGTAGCATCCCAGCTTCGGCCAAGCTACATACTAATACTCGAGGCCCTAATGAACAATCGTAGAATAAAAGATTTATTTTCTAGCAATCATGTATTAAGATTTCAAGTTCCTTATGTAAAACCCCTTCTGTGTGAAATTCCTGAAAAATGGCTTTTTATTGATAAATTGCTTTAGAAACCTCCTTGGAAAAGTGATGAGGATGTTGATATCTTGATTGTGAGGTTATAGTAGATTTTCTTTTAGTGGTCAATTCTGAGTTTCAGGTGAGTAGATAATCCTGCTCTCTTGATAATCCCATTGTACATAAAATGATTTTTATGATATGA